>JAMKCH010032247.1:0-106017 GCA_023653785.1 Ophioderma brevispina | reverse complement strand
TGTTACCCCCCATACTTCTTAAGCAAGCCTTTGAGACACTCAAAACTATTCTTAATTTTCTTCCTATGAGCTACACCAATAATTTGCACCATTTTTTATCCAAATTGGAAGCAATTTTAAAAATGTGACCCCCTGTACAACCTGAAATTGACCCTTTTTATTGATTTTGCGTTTTTAGCCTATAACTCTGAAACTTTAGGCTTGTACATATTACAAAACTATTCCTTTCTGAATCCTTATGGTTCGACACATAACATGGTGTGCTTGTCAACTGATGGATCAATTACAAATTTGGACCCCTGTACAAACTTTTGTTTTGGGCCCCTCTCTTAAGGCACCACTTTCGGCACTTAAGATAAGAATCACGTTTCCAGGGGTTCCGTAAGTCTTGTAACATATTTAAATTACTCAAACCTTTTGTACTTGAGATGTGTTACAAATCTCTGGCTAGCTCCCGGGTTATATGGCTGATGACCGGCGAATAAAGACACAAATGAGCATTTCATAAGTGAAACAAAAGTGACTCATTACTTCGGCAGATTCAAACACTTCACTTAGGAAATTATGTCATGATTCTGAATATTTGGAAAATTGGTATGGATGGAAAGCTTAAGTAACGTAGATCCTACTATAATCAAAATAAACTTGAAAATCTGTCCACATTTGTTGAGTATTTTGCCCTTTTATTTTCCGCCCAATAGCTGACATACTCGAAAACGATTCCGACAAAATCCACATCGCAGGCAAATGGTGACGTCAAAGGTGATGACGATCCATAATTTACGCGATTGGTTTTTTAGACATCAATATCGCCGTTGCCACTTTCCTATTACTGCGATCGATGGTTTTTATTATAATAATAATTAAAAACAAACGAAATGAAACAAAATAGGTAATTCTGTACACTTATTTTCTAATTTTATTATGACTTTCATGAATCAATAAAATTTACAGTGTCAGCAATAACAATTCGAAGTCACACGATGTTTTGGTCATCACTTTGACATGACGTCACGAGGAGAGCAAAAATTGGGCGCCTTTCGATCAATGAAGCCGTGGCGAAAATCCGCCGTTTTATTCGTTAGTCAAAAAAGCAAATGGAAATGCCTCTATTTTGTTAATTTTACATCAAATTGTATTATTTTTTTTCGGAATTCGTGATGGAATGTACATATATGTATTGAATGGTAAGTCAAACTGAGCTTGACAAAAATTCTTGGACATTATTTCTTAAGTGGAGTCTTCATTTAATGCGTGGAATCCATCACACTGTACGAACTCTGACATTCATTTTTGGGCAAATTAATTCAAATCGCTGCAATTGAATGTTAACTGGTATGTCGTGCAAATTCTGCGTTCTCAAAAATGTTACATACGCATGCTGCCCGACGTCACTTGACCGAACCCACCCCAGGATTTAAAGGATGGCAGTTACATCCTATAGACAATCATTATGTTACAGATGAATCTCTGCATGACAAATTCTCATTATCTATAGGGCTTGTCAACTTTTAAATTCCTGGGGTGGGTCGGTCAAGTGGGATAACTCAAAACAATACTTCATCAATCACCACAAATGATGGTGTCTAAATGCGCGTTAAATAAACACCGTCCCCATAAATCCCAAATGTAAAATGCGAGTATCGTTTGAAATTGACAGACAAATTTCAGGGGTGGGGAGTTACTTTTGGGAGTGTTTCAAGGTTATCCATGTTCAAGAAAGAAAATGATCAGCGAAATCCAGGATATGTAGCAGTGCCTCAAGGCACCTTGCCGTAGAGAAAAGGAAATTGGGGTATGAAAGCATTAAAGCCGACCAAAATTCATACCAACGAAACAAACATCTTTGGAAAAAATTATAAGGACCAACAGCTATCAAATGTTTGAAAGAAACAAAAAACTGGATCAAAAATAGTTACATCCTTTCTACATGTAGAAATTATTAATTGTATAAGTCCAATAATTTAGCCGTTACAAACCCAGGCACCTTCATGGTTCTTCAATATCCTGAAATATTCTGCCATAAACAAAATAGTTTATTTAAGATTAAAACTTTAACAGATATTCCCTACATGCCCAATCGAGGAAAAAACATGAGCGATTTATCGCAATTAAAATTATTAGAAGAAATTCAACACTATCCACTCCAGTGTTCACATTGAAAACGGAAAATCATAATTTCCTCTTTTCATATTTTATATTTCTACCGCTCAATATTCAATAGTTAACAAATCTCCTAGAGAAATATCATTATGCCGATTGTCTCGCTATGATGAAATGATAATTTCTTAATGCTTGCAGGGAAATTTTTAAAGAATCACCAAGGCCCACTGCATATGAGAAATGAAAATGTTAGCGACAGCTCCAGTGTTTATATCGATTATTCACATTCAGCGGAATTGCGAAGATATCGACAACTTTCATCCGTTTGCTTGTTCGCCCTCAACACGGAATGTCCAGGAAATTACACAAGTATTGAAGTGCAGTCCAATATTCAAAACCTTCTACATTAAGAGGGTACAACTTGATACCACATGAACATGGAGAAATGAATATGTACATTTCGTTTCTATTCTTAGCGCATAAATAATTCAACAATAAAATCCCCCGAGGTGGTTAAAAGGTGGTTAGTTGTTCGATTTATGTGTATTGTGTTCTTCTACTGGATATGAGAGCCTGACGCACTGCACATACACCCCGTCAAGTACCGTGGGAAACAAACTGCGGTTTTGATGGTAGCAACGCCGCAATAATGCATGTTGCTAAGTCCTATTCAATACTGGGCTAATAAGTGGTAATCACTAAATCGGCGGTTTTTTTTTTGTATATCTTGGGGGAATGAAAATGGATTTGAGGGCTCAAATTTCAGGACGCAAATGAGAAAAAATACGGCCTTTCATCTGCTGATATCAAATCGATACTACTTCGGGTAATCAGGGGGGTCCAAAGACGATGGAACACGCACCTTTTAATATTATCTTAAAGCAATATTAGCACATTTTTTTCAAGTGCGCCCCAAATTTTCAAAAACTTTGGAGATTTTACACCGTTGCATTGGTAACGGCTAGTAAACTATACCTGTGATGGTTAAAGCTCGGAAAAATGTCTATGTGTCGCAAACGAAGGAATTTGGTAATAGAATAATATTATCGGGGATCCGATAATATTCAACGGCCTGCTGGAAACGGCCTTCCAATGTGAAATGGCCGGGAAATAGCGCCATGTACGTGTCTACGCTCATCCATTGTTGTTTTAATAGTTCGGGAAACGTCAAGTTAGAGGTTATTTATCGACGTGGCACTATTTCATCATGGACGGACATAAAACGTAGCAGTTCCCAGCTCTGCCGTAAGTCCAATCTGATCCCAATTCTAATTACAAAATCACTTATTTTGTGATAAATACGCATTTTTTAGCATTCTCGTTACGACAGGTATAGTTTCCTATGACAATTACCAACGTAAACTGTGCCAAAAAAATCCAAATTTTGAAATTGTGGGCGCTATTAAAAATGCTGCCAATATTGCTTTAATTGAAGTCTCTCCCTCTGGAAATATTAACTCTGTAATATTCACAACAGCTCTGCATAATTTGTGCCGGTTCGGATATGTGGCGATTGCATTTTGAATGGAACAGGCAGGGTAAAACATCCAGTGTGGTTTAAAACAAAAAACAAGTGGGCTGGAAAAATAGCGAAATTTTCCCCGAGCTGGATCATCAAAATCCCTAAGGTAAATCGTATAAGTATTTGAAGTGCCGGCCGATATGTTATATTCAGCCGTCGAGGCAATTTCATTTTTTCACGCCGGACAAAAACAAAATTAAAATCCTTTTTTTTAAGTATGCCAAATGAAGAGAGGATACACGAGCTCGTTTCCTCTTGTCTTGCGCAGTCCAAACTATAATGATTTGCATCTGCTAAGTCAAACATCAGTAAAAATTGCTATATAGTGAGTAGCGTATGTGGTGCCGTTTAGCTCTGTCTATATATTGTTCAAAAATGTGGTCCCATAATACGTATGATATTTAAAGGTGTTTGTTCCGATTCATGATGTATCGTGTTCTCTATTTGATATGATAGCTGGACACTTGTTAACACCGTACCACCAAGTATCGTGGGAAACAGACTTTCCGGTTGGATAGTAGAAAAATGTAAGGCAAATTGCCGGTGTGGCCAGGGATATAGTCCTCCCAGACTCCAGTCCGCCCTACAATGGTGAACATAGGGCAAGCGATTCAGTTGACACTTCACGAATTTAGTTGCACGCTTATTCCGTGTCGTCTATGGAGCCCGGACTATGGTTCTGCCGGACCATATCTCTGTTCACACCGGCCCTATCACTACTTTGGTAATATTGATGGCTTAACCATTAAAACGACAGATTTTTACTAGCGAAAGAAATGGATTTGGAAGCTAATTTCAGGACGGACAATGTGAAAAATACGGGCCCTCTCATCTGTTATCCAAAATATCTACTTCCGGAATAAGTCAGGGGTAGTACCAGAAAACATCGTAACGCACACCCTAATGAAAGTTGTTTCGTGTTTGTGTCCTTTATTCACCAATGATTTAACGAAAATATTTGACTGTTTTGTGTCTTTCTTTACATTATGATTTATCGAAGTGTGTTTGAATGTCTTGTTCTTTATGTACGTTCGTAATGGAATAAAATTTTTGCCATCTTGATTTGGCTTCAATCAGGTAATATTTTTAATTCTTAATGAATTAATTAAAGGTGAGTTTGTGATTGTTTCAATCATTTAAATACGTAGAGAAACAATTGCAACAAAATGCTGAACACATAACGTGTTATATTGTTGTCGGACGTACTTGGATGTGTTCAGTAGAATTGCCACACATAACACAGGTTCTGCAGGTGTTCAACATGTTTACAATTAAAGGTATTCTGCAACATTGCAGTAGTATTGTCGACGTATTCGGGATGTGTTCATTTAGAATGAACAAATAACACATGTCTGCAGGTGTTTCAAAACATGTTACAATAAAGGTATTCTGCAAACATTTGCAGTATTGTCGCACGGATTCTGGACCTTGTGTTTAGTAGAATTGCCACACATAACACATGTTCTGCAGGTGTTCAAAAAGTTACCATTAAAGGAATACTGCAACATTTGCAGTGTTGTCGACGTTATTCTTGGAATTTTTTTTTGTGTTCAGTAGAGAAATTGCCACACGTAACACATGTTCTGCACGGTGTTCAAATATGTACAATTAAAGGGATCTGCCAACATTGCAGTATGGTCGACGTATTCTGGATGTGTTTAGTAGATTAGAATAATGCCACACATAAAACATGGTTGCAGGTGTTCAAATAGTTACAATTAAATATACTGCAACATTTGCAGTATTGTGACGTATTTGGGTGTGTCGTAGAATAATAGCCACACATAAAACATGTTCTGCATGTTTCAAATCTGTTACAATTAAAGGTTATAATGCAACATTGCAGTATTGTCGACGTATTTATCTGGGTGTGTTGTACGTAGAATAATAGCCCACACAAAAACATGTTCTGCATGTGTTCAATAGGTTCAATTAAAAGGATACTGGCAACATTTGAGTATTTGTCGACGTATTCTGGGTGTGGTCAGTAGAATAATAGCCACACATAAAACATGTTTCTGCATGTGTTCAAATATGTTACAATTAAGGTATACTGCCAAACATTTGCAGTATTGTCGACGTATTCTGGTGTGTTCAGTAGAATAATAGCCCGCATAAAACATGTTCGGCAGGTGTTCAAATATGTACAAGTAAAGGTTTCTGCAACATTTGCAGTGTTGTCGACGTATTCTGGAGGTGTTTAGTAGAATTGCCACACATAAAACATGTTCTGCATGTGTTGTTTTAAAATGCAGAAAATACAATTTATTTTTAAAGATTCTGAACCTTGCAGTGTATAGATGGTGTATGCAATACACGTCAAGGGGATATGTCCATCGAAAAGGCTTCCAAAAATAAGGTTGCTTTGAACCCGTACCCAATAGTACACTAACAAACAATCCCAGGATGTTTATGTTTTAGGTCAATTGAGGGTGCTGAGTTCAAATCTGCTGCATGCAAAAAGAGGTGGAAAGTGTTGAAATACTTGTTTTAAAGGAACACTACTCGATTCTACTTTTTAATACGATACAAGTATGCTCACATCGTCAAAAAGAAAAAAAACGTTCAACGTCACATAAAAGATCAGGACATAAATTTGTTTTTGATTTTTATTATAAAAAGGAAGAAGAAACTCTTCAAATGTTAAATGATTAAAGGGGTTCTACCCGATTAAGAGTTAGCCAAGTAAAGCACCAAGTTGGGGGTAATATTATTTGATCTTTAAAGATTTCATGTTTTTCAAAAGATTTGTGCATTTAAGATGACTTCAAAATTACCTATTCAAGGATCATTAATATTCTTTAAAGACCATGATTATTTAACACAGCTGTTTCCCTGCCTCAAAAGAAGTGTAAGTAACATTATTACATGAATAAAACATCTTATTTGTATATGTCGCGAATAAACAAGACACGAGTTAAGTGCTTTGAAAGATCTCAAAGTGATGGGTTTTATACCACCGTTGAGGGGAAAATGTACAAAAATAGGGGGGTCAGTCGGTACACAACCTGCAATAAAAATAGGGTCATGCCAGTATATGAAACTAGTCTAGTCAAATAAGGACCAGAAAAAGTAAAGAGAGGAAAATGTTTGATGGATCAATGAACATACTACAGTTGCACAAGGTTTGCCCTTGTGCGTTTTAAGATATGGAAGGGGGGGGTAAATAACCGGGGTAAAAATTTGTAAAGGTTTCAACGAGTTAAAAGGTGTAAGTCATGTTCACCTTGTCCTAGGATTAAAAAAGGTTATAGTTTGCTATAGCTAGGACAATTACTTCTAACACAGTAAGCTTAAATGGTCAAGGTCATACGGGTTTAAAAAATTTGAATGAATAATTCTTCTCAAAAATGGGCTAAAATTCGTCATGCTATTGGAGATTAATGTAAAAATAAATGTTTTGGTATTTTGTTGCAATTTGGAGGGGGAGAATATTGATAGGCCCCCACAGCGGTGTAATGGGGGATCACACTCTAGTTCATGCTAAATAACGGGATTAAAAAAAGGACTGTTTTGATATCTAGGACAATTCCCAACACACAGTAGGATTAAATGCGTTCAAGGTTATCCTGTGGTAAAACAGTTAGAATTGTGCACATAATCTTCTCAAATGGGCTTAAAATTGTCATGCTATTGGAGATTAATGTAAAATAAAAAATGTTTGGTATTTTGTTGACATTTGGAGGGGAGATATTGATTAGGCCCCCACAGGGGGGGGTCGATGGGGCGATCAGCCACTCTAGTTTGCTAAATTACCTTTCAGATGTTAACACCAAAGTAAATGAATTTCATATTGTAATTTGCCCATACGAACAATTTAAACTAATTTAAAACAAATTGGGGTCATTATAAATACCCCACCCCATGATGACCTTGAGTAGTTTATAGGGATGGCGTGCAAACACAACAGGGTTTGGATATGCCCAAAAATATATTTTTTAATCTGAAGGACCAGACCCCTTTTAACATCTGTATGAAACATTTTACAAATTTTACCTCTGCTATTGCCCCCCCCCTTCCATATCTTAAAACGCACAAGGGCACATTGGGCAAAACTTTTAGTATGTTCATTAGGTACCTCTCAGAAATGCATTCAGCAGTTTTCATGTGGCCCCTATTTTTCCCTACTCATGTCCTATTTGGACTGGATTATTTAAGAAGGGGCCCTTAAGGTAACAACCTGAAGTTCAGGATTTTCAAAAAAAGGTGCCAAAAATCCAATTATGTTATTGTAATAATTTATTACGACCATGACACTTGGTTTTGCCAGCTAGTAGACCCTGATGTAGACTACAGAATTGTTATACAGTTGGTTATTTGGGTTCTACGCCCCACAGTCTAATAGTATAATCTTTTAAGTACTTGTCAAACAAGACCCGGGATCGATCCATTCTACACAAACCCCCGACTTCGCCTTTCATTTACTATTTTAGACCGTCAGCCCAGAAGGTTTTGTTAGACGAACGAGATACCATAGTGAATACCTGAAAAATTCAGAGAAAACCATAACTTTTGAAAATATGAAAGTCTGCAGGCGAGCCCCGTTGTTGCGGGTAGCCCCAGGAGAGGGGTAAAGTAATATGGGGTCAAATATTTGAACTGCTCTAAATCCTAATGAAATAAGCTAATTATTCCTTAGGTTACCAGGAGTAAAAAAAAGTAAATTGGGTCACATGTTGTGTGGTGCTTACTTTCCAAGATATTAGGAAATAGGCTAAGGTCATTTGTTATTCAAGAAAGGTCAACAATGGTAATACCAAGATCTCTTTGTAAAAATATTAAAAAACATATTTAATGATACTGATTTCAAAATATGCTTGTTATTTTGCATAGGGTTGGTTCCCTTTCATAGGGAGGGGTTATAATGTCCTCGTCCCCCTAGGTCCTACAGGGAATTTTGTACCCCTTCCATTTATAACACAAGGAGATGCCGAAAGGGCAAAGCATTTCATATTTGGATTCAGTATCATTTAAAAATTTTAAAAAAAACTTTTTTACAAACAAATCTGGTATCGCAAACTGGGGACCTTTCTTGAATAAAACAAATGCCTTTAGCCTATTTTCCCCAAATATCTTGGACAGGAAGCACACACGCGTGTGTGACCAATTGACTTTTTTACTCCTGCTTACCTAAGGATAATTTGAGCTATATTATTTTTTTCGGAGCAGTTCTGACGATAACTTTTTCCACCAGTTCAAGACGACGGAGTTGTCCCTTGACTGCACTAATATTTCGCAGTACAATAATCCAAGAGTTACCCCCCAAAAGTCCGTCTGTCGCATATGTCCACCTTTTGGACCATAAACTGGAATCCTTTTTGATTCCAAAAACTGAAGCTCTTAGCTTGCACATGCAGCCCCTGTATTTTCTATAACATCAATTGATCCTGATACAATGTACTGCACTGATCTACCATAGGCCTACTGTAGATCCACAAATAAACTAGATTCATCCCATCGTGGCACCGGCACCGGAAGAGATGTTTTAGACAACGTCCTTTAGTTGGAAGAGGAGACAGAATATGTGGCCCGATTCACCTGTTTCATGAACGAACTAAGGCCTTTCATGTGTACATAGAGACTTTTTTGTTCCTTCGTATCCAAAACAGGGGCGCTCAATCAAAAGTCAGTGACATTCAATACCATTGAACCAAACATGATTGTAGCTATAAGTGCGCTAAACACTAACTTGAATGCTTTCATTAAACACAGAGTTGATTTTTCTCTGCTATCAGACCACATATTTCAATAGATTTAGCATGAAATTTTAATTTCCATCCACTGCACATCCCCCTCATTCAATACCAATACCTTCAGAAAAGTACTAGAGGTGACATGATGGGGTGAATCTGTAACTACTGGCAATTTAACTAATGGCCAAGTTCTCTATTATAATATTTATTCAAATTACCTGCAAAACATGATGACGCGCTACATATGCTAGATAGAAAGTACAAGTACATGTATAAGCAAGAAATTGGCAATGAATGGGCTGAAAAATACCCAAGCACTTAAGTAAACACTTTTACTATTAAAAATAATACAATGATGGCAGGACATAATGCAAAAAATACATATGCATATAAAATAGCAATACATAACAAAATGCTAGCATTTAAATAAAATGCATTAAAAAATATATATTAGTAGAGTTAATCATATACATAAAAAACACTTCATTTGTAGCTGCAAGTAAAACCTCAATTTGTAAAGTCATAGTAAAATATTCTTTACATCCAGACCTGAAAATTCATACATTTTGAGCCAGTTGCAAAGTTGATGGAATTTCATTCCACAGATCGACGAGGAAGTGAAACAAACATAGAATTATAGAAAGAGTTACTTCTTGCAATTCTGTGTAAAAGCCTTGAATTATCCAAAGAACTACGATGAATGAAAGAGATGAAAAAACCTAAAACCAACCTCTGAATCCTAAAACATGTCATACTCAAGTCTCACTAAGCTTACCTCACAAAAGTAAGGAGGACTAGTATCAAAAATTATGTGATTTCCAATAGAAATGGATGAGAGTTATCCTTCGCTGAATTTTCTCAAATATCTATTTGTATTTATGTTTTTTTGTAGTTATGGTCCAAGTGGATCTATTTTGCAATCTGTTTTGCAACAAACAACAGACATAAAAACCACAGGCTGGCGTGGAAATAAAACTTGGAACCATCTAGCACAAGAGGAATTTCATTTTCTTTTCATAATAAACAAAGTACTTTTCCCCTGAGAAATCTTTTCCCAAGTAAAATAGAGCAATAAAAGAATATTTCTATCACAAATTAAGGATACTCTATATAACAATAAAACAGTCTGAAAATGATGGAACATAAATATGATAAATATGTATTTGCTACACTGTCTGATAACCACGAGCCATGGATATTTCCTGAAGCAATGATAAATGGCATTTTAATTACAGAATGTTTTTGGATGAACACCTCCCCTGATCCAGACATGTTGTAAGGCAGTATATAGGAGCCCGTGGGATCTTTGAGTCAACCACGCTGTTAGTCGAATGAAATAATGTCTGGAAATATCAAACTTAAATATATATTTTTCCGAAATTGGTCAATTCTACGCATTCAGGTATGAAAATTAAGGTATGATTTTGCGAACCGGTAAACTCTATGTACGACGAATTGAAACAAAAGCGATGGCATTCTTTTTTAGTGTAAGAACAACGGGCCAGAGGCCGAGTTCTTCCACGCAAAAATAATGGTAACGCCAGTTTCAATGCTGCGTAAAGAGTCACCGATTCCCAAAATATACATTCGTAAACAGATTTATAATTCAAGGATAATAAGGATAATTCAATAATAATAATAACAATAAAATGCATTTATGATGTCTCTACAGAGAACACAACGCCTAACATCAAATACTTAAAATACGAAATTAATATACAGCATGAAATACAGCATAATAATGAAAACTGTTTTTGGTTTGAATATCAATGAGTACGAGTCTGTGATATTCATGTAATAGACATATTTGTTAACTAAAGTTACGACAAACTCAAAATATGACCTACTTATTACTGGATGTCTTTAAGCTCTTATGAAAATGAAAGCTCGTATCTGTTTTGTGGTATGTTATTTTTGTATGTAAAGTATATCTGTATTTTTCCAAGGTCCTAGACTATCATATGAGAGCAAATTCAGGAATTTAATATTTTGTTCAAAATATGCCAGTGTCGCTTTAAATACAACAAGAAAGAACAACCACCACCCAGTGAGAAATATCAAACAACCGGTTGAATGCAAAGAACATACGCAATGAGACGCAACGTTGACATGCGCGCGTGAATGTAACAAAGCGTGGTATGATGCGAGCGCATAACGTCAACACGCAGTGTGCAATACACAGAGAGTAATGCCAAGTCTAAATTGCGAATTGAAACCGAGCAGGATCCAATGAAATTGCATAGATTCCCACAGCTGTTAAATGTTTTTTAAATAACATTTTAACAATGTTAAATGTTATTTGTAAATAACATTTTAACAATGTTAAATGTTATTTTTTTAAAATAACATTTTAACAGCTGTGGGATTTAAAACAAAATCTGTACATTGATTGACTCTTCATGTATGACTCTCTCGACATGGTGTACATTTTTTTACCTTTTCAAATGCTACAACTAGATTAAGTTTATATGCGTACGTGCATGCCCTATTTCTTCCAAGCCTCAGGATATTGAGTACTATGGGGATATCCATAAATAACAACTCTTATTTGGTTGTTTTTCAGTACCTCCAAGAATTGCCCGAGAAGTACCAGCAATGAAAAAGGTCGAGTCATTCTGTAGTGTCGAACGAGTCCCTTCTTTTCTCGGAGTAAAAACACGCGCAGGATTTGTCATGGTACCTATTACAGGTGATAAAGCAAAGTGTATTTTCAAAGGGAAAGAAATCAAGGTTTGCTTTCCAAAAGGGAGAGGGACACACATTTTGGTGAAGTGACCATTGAAGTATTAATAGAAGGATTAACAAGAGAAAATATCAATATAGTTCTCGTGCGCAAAAAAACAACGTAGGAATTGTAATGAAGATCGAAGGATTAATTTGCTCAGTTCTTAGTTAAAGGGCCATAGAGTACACAACAAATACCAACCCTGAAATTGTCCAGTTTTCCCAAACGATAGATCTTGTATACAATATGGGGATTTATTGGGAAGCGTGTTTATTTACGAGTATTATTTTGAAACCTCATTTGTGGCGATCGATGGAGTAGTATGTTGAAAGTTACTTGCACACTGACCGGGATCCCACCCTAGGATTTAAACGTTGCATTTAAATCTATTGATAAGCATACTATTACAAAATTGAAAATCAGTGCAATCCTGTTATTATCGCATGAGTATTTCTCTTCTCTATAGGCTAAACTGCAACAGAATAAGTTGTGTGAAAATTGCGACATCGTACTTACTGGCGGGACTGACCGGCAATTAAAGACAAAATGGAGACATTTTTCATTAGTCAAAAATGTGACAGTCATTACTCGGCTGTGATTCCAAACACTTAACTTAAGTTGAAGTCATCATTAATGCGGAATCCATCACATTTAGCAACTCTGACAGTAATTTCTATGGCACTTATTCAAATCGTCCTGAAATTTGAATGCTAACTGGTACTGTCGTGCAATTCTTCGTCAAAATATTGTACCATACGCTGCTGCCCGACCTTCAATTGACGAACCCACCCCAGGATTTAAAGATTTTTGGGGGGGCAAAGTAAATCCTATTGACTCATAATGTTACAGATGAAATATCTGCCTGACCAAATTCTCCTTCTCATACGGTTAGGGCAACTTTAATCCTGGGGTGGGTTGGGTGGGTTCAGTCAGGTGGCATAATTCAAACAATACTTCATCAACCACCACAAATTGCAGGTGTCCAATGCGCGTCGTAAATAAACACCGCTTCCCATTAAATCCCAAAATGAAAAATGCGATGTTTGTATCGTTTAATGGACAGACAAATTTCAGGGGTGGGTGGGGAGTTACTTTTTTTGGGTTTTGCTGTTACAGGTATACATTTCAAGACAGAAAATGAATCCAGGAAATCCGGAATGTCAAGTGCCTCAAGGCACTTGCCGTAGAGAAAGAAAGGAGAAAAGAAATTTGGGTATAAAGCATTAAAGTCGACCCCCAAAATTCATACCAAGAAACAACCATCTTTTGGCAAAAATTCTAAGGACAAACATATCATCAAAGGTTGAAAGAAAAAAATAACTGGATCAAAAATAGTATGTCCTTTCTAGAAATGCTTACTTTATAAGTCCAATAATTAGCGTTTACACCACTTTAATCCAGTCTGTTACTTCCATATTCTCTCCTGAAATATTATGCACATTAAACAATAGGTTATTTAAGGGATTACCAACATTTTGCAGATATTCCTAATCGAAGACAAAGACATGATCGTTATACAATAAAATTATAGAAATGCAAAATATTCCTTCCCCGTGAACATTTGAAACGGATTATATAAGGTCATCTTCATATTCCTATCGCGTCAATAATTCAATACTTAACTCCTAGAGAAATATTCATTTCTACCGATTGTCTGGTAATGATGGAATGATTAATTTTGTTAATGCTTGCAGGGAATATTTTTAAAAATCCACAAGGCCCGCTGCATATGAGAAATTGAAAATGTAGCGACAGTCTCCAATGTGTATATCGATATCCACATTCAGTGGAATTAAGAAGGATATGACACACTTTCATCCGTTTGTTTGGTCTCGCCCTCAACACGGAATGTCCAGGAAATTACACAAGTATTTCAAGTCCGTCCAAAATTATATCATCTTATTGAGAGGGTAAAACTGTGATAACCCAAATTTGAACATAACCATCATATGGAGAACTGAATAATCATATGTTACATTTAGTCCTTCTAATTCTTAGCACATACAATAATTAACAAATAAAATCCCCAGAGGGTGTTATCATTATTCTTAATTGAAGTATATCCTTCTGAAATATTTAACTCTGTAATATTCACAAACAGCTCTGCATAATTTTGTGCGGTCGGATTATGTGGCGATTTGAATTTTGAAATGACAGAAGGTCAACAAAACCAATGTGTTTACACAAAAACATCGTGGGCTGGTGGAAAACTATCGAATATATTTAACCGAGCTGGATCATCCAAATCCCCAGGTGGTAAATCGTATAATATTTGAAGTGCCGGCCGATAGGTTATATTCAACCGCTCGACGCAATTTAATTATTCTCGCCGGGCAAAAAACAAATAAATCTTTAAGTATACAATAGAACCCACGAAAGAGAAGGCATATAACGAGGATCGTTTCCTTCTTTGTCTTGCGTCATTCCAACTATAATTATTTGGCATCTGCTAAGTCAAAACAGAGTTCGAGAGAAAGATCAGGTTTATTTTTATTTATTTATTTATTACACTCATCACGGCATATCAATGTTACATAATAATAATAAGTGGTGAATATAATATTACAACAGTGCTTATAGAGCTTTACACCGAAGTCCTAAAGCGCTATGGTAATTATGGTAAAGACATAAATACAAACACAAGTACATAAAACCTGGGGCAGGCGCTGAAATAAGCAAGTACATGTACTGTATCACCAATGCATATAGTAAACAGATGAGTTTTCAAAACAGATTTGAATGACCAAGAGTCTGAGTTCTTGATATGGACACCTTTAGGTCTAAATGTTCCAAAGTTCTGGAGAAGGATGGTGATGAAAAAGAACGACGACCATAAGTAATGGTGGCAACCTGATGGAGAGATGAGGTTGAGCTTGGAGGAGGAGAGAAGATTGCGAGATGGCTATATACTTTGATCAGTCAGCTAGGGAATCTGGAGCAAGTCATGAAGACATTGTAAGTCTCAAAAAAGAACTTTGATATAACACGATACTTCACTGGAAGTCAGTGAAGTCGGCGAAGCACAGGGTGATATGATCGATGAGAGCGTGAGCGGGTGATAATCTGGAGCGGAGTTTTGTGAATTCGTTGAAGGCTTGGCAATTGCGAATCAGGAAGACCATTACAGTATTGAGACTATTACCCTGATCAAGATGGCAAGTAATAAATGCATGAACTAAAGTTTCAGTGTAATTTTTCATATAGATTATTCCTGATACGACCAATTTGGTAGAGGAGCATTAAGAGGCAGAACGACAAATATATTGATGTAAAATTCATGCTGCGATCGTTAGCGACTATGACACCAAAGTTACGCGCAGATTCAAAAGGTCCTGAATAGGAACATTGGCAATAGTAACAGCGATAGAGGTGAAGTTTTTCTGAATGTAGATGTGATGTGAAGAACCTCAGTTTATCTTCATTCAGCTTCAAAAGTTAAGCTGAGGACCAAGGCTTGATTTGTGCGTATACAGTGTTTCAAGTTGGGACTAAGAGTAGCAACTGATCATGTGTCAAGAGACATAAACTTGGTGTCATCCGCATATATCATGCTCCAAAATATAGGAAGCAATGAGGTCCTCAAGAGGAGACGTGTACATAGTGAATGATAGTGGTCCAACAACCGATCTTGTGGAACCCCTTCAAGGGGCGTGTGGGGTCAGAGATAGAGGCATTAATGACGATGGATTGGAAGCGATCTTTGAAATTCGACGTGAAACCAGTTCAAGCAGAAGCCAGTATTCCATATCTGTTGCAAGACGTTGAAGAAAAATGTTGTGATTATCGTGTCAAAGCCGCAGAATAGTCGAGGAGAACTCGGAACAGCTTCATTTCCATCATCAAGCGCAAGTCAGAGCTCATTGTACACACGGAGTAAGGCAGTTTCAGTACATAGCAGGGTCTGTAGGCAGATTGGCATTTTCCACGAAGACTGTATTACAAGATAATCTTGAATTTGGGCTGCACAAGCACGCTCAATTCTTTTAGCAAGAAAGGTAAGGGTTGGCGACAGGGCGATATTTTTTCAATATTCCCTGTCAAGATTTGATTTCTTTATTAGGGGCGTTATCCGAGAGATTAGAGTGTTCTGGAAATTTCCAGTCACAAAAAGTACCAGTGATGAGTATAGTAATGATAGGTACAAGTTCATCATTACACTTTTTGAGAACCATGTGGGGATAGATCAGAATACATGTTGAAGATGGGATTCATGTGATGTCTCGGACTGCATCTTCGGATATTAAGAAAAACTGTGAAAATGAAGACTGCGGCTATGGGGTCATCCTCAGAAAAAATGTAAGGAACGAGCCAATCAGCTGAGTTGACATAGATTAGATTTGATCTGTGAATCGTACTGCAAAAATAGAGAAAATCTATTAGTGAGAGCATCATCTGAGGTGGCAGAGTGAAGAGACTTTGACCTATTGGCGTACACAGTTGTAAATTTTGAAACAGATGTTTGGAATCACAGTCGGCAAATTGTTTTTTGATGATAGATTGCTTGGCATGGTTTGCTTGCAAGGTTAATTCTTTTGCCGTATTCTTAAAGATTCTGTGTCAATGTCAAGTTGGAAGAGATCCAGAACTTTCAAGTCTACGCAATACGTTCATTTCTCTTACACTGTCGTTGAACCAAGGTGCATTTGGACGACATCTTACCCACAGTACGAGTTATTAGTGGAGCATGCTTGTCCTTAAGATCATTAAGTACAGAATCATAGTGATCAAAAACGAGCAAGTCAAGATCAGATGGTGCGAGGTAAAGTGACGGAATTCAAAATATCAGCTTGAAAAGCATAGATCAATATCATGCAATTGCGCACTAGTATCATCAATTTTAACAGGCGCAGGACGATAAATTTAAGCCACACAAGATCGAGGCGTGATCAGATGGTAAATAAAAAGTACTAAATACATTTGAAACAAAGTTACATTAGTGATGGCGTAGTATAAGCTCCAGAGTATGACCTAGTTAAAGGGGTAGGTCCAACGACATGTTGAACTAGTCCAGTCGGAATCAATGAAATCAGCAAATTTTGCAGATCTCTGTCACGAAGGTTGTCCATATGAAAGTTAAAGTCACCCAGCAGTAGAAGATGATTAGGTACTGTTGCAATTCCCTCAAAGAATGATGAAAAGTCATGGAAAATATGGGTTGCAGTGCGGTTTTCCTTTAGTGGTTTGTGGTCGGTAAATTATGATCAGACGAAGAGGTTTTTGAGAACGTGATGTTATTGCAAGGTCCATGTATTCAAAGATTCAAACTGATTTCACATCTCAGCCACAACGAACCTTAAGGATTCCGAGCAGATACAAAATATGCACAAGCTGTCTGGCTATTTCTGTAGTGAGTTATACCATGTCAGTATATTCACTATGTTCCTACCGGTAACTACACAATAGTCAACGAACAGAAGAGGTTTTGTGCCTGGACATAATATGTCCATCAAATCGCCATGCAACATGACGCATCATTGTCAGTGGATAGCCAATCAACTCTTTTAATTGTGCCCCAGACTAAACAAATATACTTATAATTATGCTGCATGCTAAATCACCAATTGCTTGTTCAAAATAACTTGTACAGCCAATTGCTGCATCGCAAATCAAGTCTCCCTGATGAATTTACTCACATCATTATATGTCTCAATATTGAAGCGTGAACTTCAACCATGTAGTGTTTCAATACTGGTATCCACCTCCTGCTGATAATAAAAGCGCATCACCGTCCGTGACACCAAGGGTAGCATGGTGCGCTGCCTCCTGCCCAATGAGACGTCACACCGGGTTGACGCATCAAGCTACCAAGCCTGACCTCACACTTTACCAATTGATGCTAGACTTGATTATGAACTGGCAAAATGGCAGTTTACTTTGTAAAGGTCAATGGCAGGAGAGGGGATGGATGATGGGTACCTTTGTACAGGCCTACAAACCAGAGGTAGGACGCGAGTTAGCGGTGTTGATTACATCACAATACTTGGAACTGGATAGTAATGCGCCGACATATAGGGCATACTAGAAAAGAGTCCAAATTCACATTGTCGGGGTTCACACAAGAATTTCAAAAAGGTGTTGGCTTAAACAGGAGAGAAAGTAGGGCAAAGTTGCTGACGGATTACCATGTACAGAATACATAATAAAATTGTTCAAAAAACAGGAGTTAGTTCTTTAATTTTTCTGTCATTTAAGACTGCAATCATTGCTACGAAAATAGGAAGGACAGTTTGATACATACTGTTCGACATACGCATCCAAAAAAAATCTCACGTTGGACTATCATTCCAAGAATTAATACAAGAAACTTTTGGACACTCAATCTGTGTAAAAAGTTTGAGAACCTTCAACCTGCATGACCACAAAATTACATGTGACCTGATCACTCAATAAATGAATGTTAAAAAATTCCATGGGAAATTCTTTAATATAAACCTTTGTGAATGAGTACAGGCATGTTAAATAGGTATACCCCTTAAGCCCTCCACCTCCGCCAATATACATGTTTTGCTATCTGGTTCCCACTTTATCTCCAAACTAACTCACGTTCAAATTTTACTAGAATTTATTTTGTCAATATTGTACAAAGCTAATTTAAACTATTACTGCAATAAAGAAATAATGTTAAAGATTTACATAGCACCATATACATACATGATCAGAAGCATATTAATTCCCACTGTTAAGGATATATCACATATTGAAAATTCCACCGCCCATTAATGGATGGCATACAGTATGAATACCCCTGAAGCACAGAAGGAAATAAGCATTATAATAATAATGAGATTTATATAGCGCCTTTTACACAAGTAGACAAAGCGCGGTTGCCTATTATTGTTACGCTTCCTTCAGGAAATCGTCACGATCATTTCGCTTCACCTGGGTCGGCAGCCGGCCAAGCGCACAATCCTATAACAGCACTTAGATTGTAATATTCCCCCTAACTGTAATATTCCCCCTAACAGCTACCCGAATATTGCTTGGGTCGACGAGGCAAGTGAGGTAAAGTGCCTTGCCCAAGTGCACAACACATTGGCCACAGCAGGGATCGAACCCGCAACCTTCAGATCATGAGTCGGCCGTCTTATCCACTGGACCACATGTGCCCACATACTAAAGCTTGTTTATCAATCCTTAAATGAATGATACATCCATGGACCAGAGAAACAATGAGAGGCCCACATAAGATTTGGAAAAATTAAACTAAGTTTAAGATTGCGATTCTATCAAAAATATCCCCATCTGAAAGGATTAAGCTGAGAACTGTTTCTTTGGTACAAAAATTGTGCAATTCTAATTTCCTATAGGAACAAATAAGAAATTCAGCCTATGTTTTCTATTGAAATATAAGTTAAGTTCATTTTAAGTTATTTCTATAGCAAAATAAAAGGTATAGAATCTGTTGAGTGTCTAATACAGGGGTGTGGTTGAGCTTTGTGGAGAAATCCTGAATTTGGTCAAAAATCCTGAAAAACAGTGTAAAATTGACATACAATGCTTAGAATTGGGCTGAAATTAAATTAAGTTGTGGAAATTTTGAAAATAAAAACCCCTGAAATCAGGAAAAATCCTGAAGAATCACACCCCTGCTAATCTATATTAAATCACTTCATATCACAGAAAATATGGATGACTTGAAATCTATCATTGCACCTTTAGCTTTAAATCAATAAAACATTTGCAAGAAATCAATTTGCCAATTAGTCAATCACTGACCTCTACAGTCTACACATGGATAGCGGGCTGCCACGCCGTTGAATAGTCACTGATTGAAGCAACAGGAAGTTGCATTTTGCCCTTCTTAAAATGGCTTCACCTTATTGTCCAAGTTAAAGGAATTTTGTATAACAATAGAACATCTGTGTGGAATATGTGCACCAGCAGGTGTATGCACCATTTCCCACCACATTGAGAAGGGCAAAAGCAACTTCCTGTTGTTTCAATCGGTGACTCAGACCCACTATCCATGTGTAGAGGTCAGTGGTAGAAATAACTGACAAACAGCATTTGTGGAATCATCCCTATTGAGCTCTAGGAGAGTTGTGGAGTGCCAATTCTGCCAAATTGTGTACTACGCATTTCAATACGGAATAAACCCCAAACTCGTTCTAACCTCGTCTTCATGGCCAAATTCATTCCCATTGAGAAATGTGTGGTACACAATTTGGCAGTCCTCTATGGTGTTAGGGTCATAATGACAAGTCACCCATTGTCAGCAACAGGTGTGCTGTGGAATTTCTGTATTGTCTGGGATCCATTTTTCTTTCTGCACACTGTATTTAAAGGTCCATGGCCCGATCGCTAATAGCCTCATCCCCAGAAGCCCCAGAATTTAACGGAAGTGGTCAACATTTTGGTATCAGAAGAAAGCTATTTTCTCATTTACCCTGTGAAATCTTAGGGCAAAAATATATTTGGTTTGGAAGTTATGAGCGAAATGTGCCCCATTTTGGCCGACCAAAATTAATTTTACACAGTACTCTATGGGGCTTAAAATTGAACATAGAGGAGTTTGGGGTTTATTCCGTATTGAAATGCGTAGTACACGATTTTGAACGCCACAACTCCCTTTCACAGCCCAACATGGATGTGTCCACTAATGTTCTTTATTATATATTTCCTCACATGTTAAAGGTATATGGGGATCTGCTCCAGTGGGTCATTTTTTCACAAGAAATCCTCAGACATGGGATGGGTGGTTTGGTCATTAAAAATCCTTAGACATGGGTCCCATTTTCCAGAAAAATGCCTCAAAACATTGTTTGATAGTAAACATTTTTGCAACACATTTGTAAAAATACATCGGTCCTCGGACTGCTTGTGTCGCCTGCCATCGCGGTTTGTGAATGATAGGCCTAAGATGACCTTTGACTTTGATATGTGACCTTTGACCTCATAAACAAATGAGGGTTTGCATGCTCCATAAACCAAGTTTGATTCTAATTGAACTTCAACTTTTCAAATGAGGTCAATTTTACATTTTCAGCCTATTTTACAACTTGACCTCACATGACCTTTGACCTTGGTATGTGACCTTTGACCTCATCAACAAATGGGGGATGCCATATTGCACCTGTGACTCAGGTTTGGTTTAAATCCATCAAAGTATGTGGATATTACAGGCAAATGTTAACCCTTTTTCACAACAACAACAACAGACATCAACAACAGAGGACAAAGTGATCCCTATGTGTCTTCCTGCCTTAGGGCAGGTGACACAAAATGGGTATATAAATTTGAAGCAAAATCCTCAGAAATGTGTACATTTTCTTCCAAATGACTCTTAGAAATGGGTATAGGGTTGCGATTCCTCAGCCACACATCCCCGAACAAACCAAATCTGAGTACCCCCTGGATTGCCCTTTACTTTAGACTAAGTTAGTTATAGTTCACGTGATGTTGAAATACCAAGTGTCACTATGAGAAACAGCACCATCATTCTAGTCTCATAGGAGCAATTTTCTGAGCCATATATACTAGCATAAAATACACAAGTGGGGGATCACCAAATTGTCACGTATGAGGTCACCAAAATAATTAATTCATAGCACCTCAGCTTGGAGTGTCATGGTACAAACAGCTGGTTGGTAATCATGGTAATTAGGTAACTATGGATAAAGTTGACACGGGACACAATTGGGCACGCTCTCTTGGATAACTAAACCACCATTGCATATTACTAGAGCACTGGCATAAACTGTATTAGCTTGTATTATATAACTTGATGAGCGTCATATGTTGTGTTTCCGACAGCGTTCAAATCACAGATGCATTTCTTGTATGAATTCTGTAGCAGGGATTGCAGGAGATGATGTTCTCTGTCTCAAATGCTATTACACATTAGACTCTGGATTCAGGATTCCACTCTAAGCCTTAATTCTGCCATTACAATGGACTACAAGGGTTCGTGTAGGCCTAGATTTTGATTTCAGTTAGGCAGAAACCTCCAATGTCTTTCTCGTTTTGGTTATCTTATAATTGCAATTCAATTTTGAATAAGCCGATTTTCTTTTTTCAAAGCTTCAAGTGGTCCCTCATCCTTCAATTTTCTAGTTGTGTTTTGTCTCCTCCATCTACTTCTATTTTCTCCATTTTTCTTTTTTAGCTTCTAGATTGATTTTTTCCCCTTCCTTTTTATTAAAAGGCTATATAGTCTGATCGCTAATAGCCTCATCTCCAGGGATCCCAGATTTTATACTAGAAGTGGTCAAAATTTTTGTGTCAGAAGCTACTATTTTTCTCATTTACCCTGAGAAATCTTAGGGCTAAAAGGATGTTGGTTTGGATGTTATGAGCGAAAATGTGTCCTATTTTGGTCTACCGATATATTATCTTTACACAGTATTTAATGGGGCTAAGAAAATGATGTTTTAAATCCCATTTCAAAATAGATTAAAATATCAGCGTGGCACTTTAGAGATCAGGTATTAGGGTCAAGATATTCAATTAAGATGAAAACTTTATATAATTAAATCAGGCCATCCCCCTTTAACATACTTCCTAGAAGTATGACTATACTGCAGTTCTAAAATTATGTATGCCCAGAGTGAAATATGAGGTGAACTCTTCAACACTCAAAAGTAAATGCCTATTCACAGGTCCTGTCATTACAATTTACTTGCTAAGATGTCCATTGCTGATTAATATCTGAGATTTGATCAATCGGAGTTAAGACAGGACCTCATTGCTAACATGTTTAGTCACAGGGATGGGATTATTATGACTAAAATGTAACTTTAAATATTAATAGTACAGAACCACTGTAATTGAAAAGCACTGGCCTTAGCAGTGAGAGCTCTAGACTGAATCCAGTATTTGCCTTGCCAGCAGTCACTATTCTCTGAGCCTCCCCCTCACTACTGTCTACCTGTCTAAATAACTTTCATTCCTTAAATTGGCCAAGATCGTCTGAGATCTGTGATCAGTCGGGTGACGTGACAAATGCTGGTGCATGCCAGACTCGGGTTATTTCCCAATTTATATGTTTCATTATCGTATTGGTTTCTGATGTCCACTCTTGATTTATTTGTCCAAACAATTTGTTTCTTTCTGTTTGGTTTGTTTACCCAAAATTATCCAATTAAGGTAAGTTTAGACATAAGCTAAAGCAAAATTGGTCAAATAGTGGGGAACAGATTTTATTGTATTGGTCAAATGGACCAGCATGGATGTGTCTTGTGCTATCTTAAAACTACTCTCAGCAGTCTGGTCTTGACTTGTTTTGCCAAGTTGGTTTACAATGATCAAAATTATTGGCGTCAAGATGGGGAAGTTCCCAGGGAAGTTACAATTGGGATTAAGGAAGGAGTTTGGCATATATTAATGTTTAATATGTACATTGGGGATTTGACAGAATAAGGGACTAACTAAGAATTGTCTGGATGGTAGGGGCTAGGGCTGGGGCTTGGGTTCAGACTGCAGCTATTAAGATGAAAAAATACAGCAAGTAAACTTGCATTATCCCCCTGGCATGACCTCAGATGACCTTTGACCTTGGGCAATGACCCTTGACATCATCCACATATGAATGAACCCCTACTGTACCTTAACCCCAAGTCTGGTTTAAATCTATTTTCCAGAATCAACTTATGAAGCCAACTTAATTCTGATTCTCCACACTGCTGATCAAACTGCAAACAGGTGAAGTTGTGACTATCTTTTCTTCCAACTGCAAAAATTCGCTAACATACCACTCCTGCTTCTAGTTAAATATAGGTGCTTTCAGCACCGATCCGCCTGACTCATCCATTAAGTTTGGATATTTTTCCATCTTTAGCACTATCTCAAAAATATTTAGCATCCTTCCAATTAAAAACAATCCTAAAAATAGAGTTCAGTTATCTATTTTCTTCTCCTGCTTCTTCAAAACAAGGTATTAAACCAAAAAAAAGGAAAGAAAAGGAAAATATTGAGGCAAATACACACTTCTATTGACCCGGTTACTATTAATAGTTAAGACATGGCTAGGACGCTGTAACCCAGCTCTTGCGGTGACGACAACTCTGCTGGACTGCATGATGATGCCTAGGCTGGACATGACAAGCATTCAATACGCGCATATTATGGATACATATACATGGATATCCCTGATGTTGATAGGATTTCAAGTTTGTTGCTGTTGTTATTGTTGTTGCTGTTAATGGTTATAATTATACTGCATGTCCACTTTCTATGTCCCAAAAATACATCCTTCCCAGAAACATGTGTGTCACTTACCATGGTGATTTGCAAATGTGGGCATTTCAAGCATTTGATCACAAATTGTAATGTTACATGCAAATTAACCCTCAGCTACCAAAGGGGCGATTACCACCCCTCTTTTTTCTTTTTCACCTTACCATAAGCCCCTTACTGATGCCAAAAGATTTGTTATTGTTATTGTCAATTGATATTTTGCACTCCTTTTCATACAAAAACAAGCACCACACAGGGTTTACGATGGGTATATAGGATAATCTTGAAGTGGTGGATTGGGCAGCATCCACCCTTTTGAAAGATGAAGAAACTACATCAAATTTGATGATGGATACACTGCTGCAGATACTTATAATTTTGGTAATGGATATAGTCATCTTCTTTCTAATGATACAAACTGAGTACTAACACTCCCACTATGACATCAAAATGATGTTGTAAAGTACAAAAGGCAGTAAAACTGTCAATTTCCATATACAGTGTACAATGTGTAAAATAAAAAAAAAAAAAAAAAAAAATCAGTTTTGCACCAAAAAAGTTATATCAGATTTTCATGTGGTTTTTGGTTCTAAATAATGGCAAATTACTATTTCTATATGTATGGATTCATGAGTCAGCAAAATTGTAAAAATTTCAAATAATTATGTTTATTTTTTTCATACTTTTCATACTTGCATTGAGTCATAGTGACATATTGGGAATGTTTGTACTTATTTTGAAACCAACAGAAGGAAGACACCTTGAATTACCCTATGGTATCAAATGAGCATTGGATGTTTAACAACAGGAAATCCAAAGGGGTAGTAACTACCTCACCTCACCTCACCTCCCCTCCCCTCCCCCTTGGGTGCATTGTTACAAAAAAGTGGCCCAGGTAGACGAGGGTTAATAAAATGATGATCTGAAAAACATCTCTCGCAATGAGTATGTCCAGGCAATGCAATCCATTCCTCTCCAAATTACACCATACATTGTTCCACTTATCATCCAGTTACACTGCCGAATTCATCAACTACTCAAAAGACTTTTGCACCTTTCTTCTCTGCATGCATGGGTTTTTCCACTAGCATTTGACATCAAAACAGTCCTGGGTATGCTGTTTTTGAAGGCGGGTGCAAAAAGCATCCCATTCATCTACGATTTCCCAGCAGATTAAATGCAATTGCATATTCATCTCTAAGTTTCACCCGTGAATCACTTGTGTTAACTTGCTAAATTTTCCAGCACATGGGCTGCATTTAGAGTACCGAACGGGGGTACTTTGGCCCACTTTTTTTTCATTTGATTTTTTTTCAATGTAATGGAAGGTACTTTTTCTTGAGTTAGTTATATATTATCATAGCACTCAACTTGGGCTTTCACATAAATTTTTTTCTTTTGAAAAAAATTTATGGGGAAGTCCTTTTTTTTGTTGAAATGTTGGGTGGGCAAGTAACCCTCCCATGGTGTTACTTTGGCCCGCATGTTGTAATCAAATTTAAACCTATTGTAATGATGGGGTATGGCAAAATAAATCTCTAACTGGGGTTTCTTTGGCCCTTTTAAGTATTTTAAACAAATAATTGAACACTACCAAACTTCTATGACAATGCGGGGGCTCACAATGCAAACTTGCTTATAGACTGACAACTATGTGATTGCAATGTGAGCAAGGTGCGCAATAAACTCAATGATTGGCAAGTTGGCACTTCCTATGACTTTTTCTTGTAATAATACTTAATAACAACAATGTCTCTGGTTTAACTACAGAACTACCTAGGGAAGTTCATACCCTTCTTGAACAATAACATGGTAATACAGTGGGCCAAAGTAACCCCATTTTTCTGTCTTTTTCTATAAACTTCTCTCCTGTGTCTGAAAAGGAAAATAAAATAAAAAATAAACTATTAATATTTTATCACATATAAATTGACTATACAACTAACCCATAACACTTCCCTTAAATGCGCACATTCTGGGTGAGTCCGTCACAATTTTGCAACTGTTTTTTGTTGCGTTCTTCATGCTAAAAAATAAAAAAAAATCCTGTAGGGCAGAGCATTTGGTTTTAATCCTAAATACATACAGAATTATATAGCAGGGTAATTGGTTGTTTTAATTACCCCCAATTAGAAATTGTCAAGTTAAAACTTTTCTCAAAATTTGACAACAAATCTTTTTTTTGAGGGTGGGCCAAAGTTACCCTCCAAGGGCCAAAGTACCCCGTTCTACGGTATTTAGATATACATATTCTATCTCCTTGCACATGCCTATACCCATTTCATCACAGTGTGCAGGATGTGTGCATGGGTGGGAGTGGGGAGGAGGTGGGTGGGAAGGAGGAATGCATGTCCTGTATATACACAGTGTGATAACCATGAGATTTCTAGGTGTTTTTTATATTTCAAGTATGAGTATGAATGTTTGTTAAATGCAGATGCACTATGTATTTATGTGTGTATGTATGTATGCATGTGTGGGCGGTATACCTGTACGTTCAAACATCATAAGATGACTACTAGTGCTTAGTGGTTAGCCATGAGCAGAATTGTCTCCAATCAGGCATTGTGTCCCTGGTCTGCTGACAGCTTGCTTTCAGGATTCCCTTTCCTCCAAGTACCTGGGCTTGGGCTGTCCATACTGTATTTCTAAAAATAGCACGCTCTGACGTCAATGCAAGGCTCTGCTGGCGGTGTACACCCTGCCAGAATCGGCAGTGTTATTAGCCGAGTTTGTACCCGGTCACAAGGTCTATGAAAATTCAGTTCGCTAAAAATCAGTATTTATTCACTATTTATCTGAGCTGGGGCCTTAGTGTTGATCTAATTCTGCATCTTAGATTGCCATAAGCTGTATGCCATCAACAAGTGAGAACACATCAACTGCTGACTAGAGTTTCACTCATTTTAAATAGGTCTAGTTGCATCTTGCCATCCACCCATTCTTGTTGTGATGGGATGGACAGAACTGCATTGGTAATTGTTTTTAGCTTGACTTACTGGGTGTAGCCTTTGTGGAAATAACATCCGAGGCCTGTGCGTAAAATTGCAACATCCTAACAACAATATCAAAATCCTAGCAAAAAGAATCGCGTGCATGCACACCCACCCACCACACACATTTTATGGCTTTTAATCCTATCATGCAGCCCTCTGTCTTTCAATTTCTTGCATTTGGTTGGTTAATGAAGTGAAATTAATTTGACTCTTATGTTAATTAGCCATGGAACCAACATCAAGGATTTCACATACAAACATGTTTGTAAATGAAACTTTCAGATGTCGAAATTCAATGACAAAAATAATTAGATGTAAAATCATTATGAATTTAACACTGGAAAAAATAATTATTTCACTTATGGATATGAATCAAGACCAGAACATGGCTGAAAAATAAATGTACACAAAATCATCCAAATGCAAAATATGTACAATAATCCCTGAGGGTTGTGATGGGATAACCATTGCATGAAACATTAGCTCATAGTAGGAGCTAATAATGGAGATGGATCAATGGATACCAAAGGGTTGTGCTTGAGGTAATATGCAACCGATTATGTAAAGCATATCATTGAATTTTATGAAAGCTAATTCCAAAATACTCTTATGAAAATACTGTTGAATTGAGATACTTGCACTCTGAAAAGCAAGACTTGATCAAAGTAACTTCTATGCCCAGCTCAAAATAGTTGTTATTTATCTATGCTCTATCTTAGCTCCAATCACTAAATTCCACCCACCAAATGTAAAAAAAAAGTCCATTTCATCATTTCTTTTCATGAAAGGATGAATACCTGAAGAAAAAAAGGAGAAAAGAATAGCTGGTCGATAATTTCTACCATGAGAAATTGATTGTGGGGGAGGGGTTAAGAGGAGGCCACTCCATTCCTTTTGCGTAAAAATTGACCTTAACTTTGATTGAATTATTAAAGGCTATGGATCAATGCTTCGCTCACAAGTTGGTTCTAAAAATAGCCCATACCCAAACACACGCACACACATACGTCCAAACACTCACACACATACTCATACTCACACCCCCACAGAAATACTTCATGTTGTTTTGTAACCATGGGTATCATTCTCAGTGGTAATTCCTACCAACTTTAATCTAATTAATGGGCATTTCAAGTGCAAATTCAATGCATTGCAGCTGATTCAAAGCATATTTAAGTGGGCTACGCAATCTTGCAGCACTCCTGAAAGTGTTTAGCATTAAACAGCCCCAAGTGTCCCATCGCACCACAAGGCACTAAAGGCGTGCAGCGCTTGTTATCCAAAAGGGAGTAGCTTTGTACTGCCTGTCATATTTTACCTTTCATGGCAATAATATCATGTCTAAATTAGCAAGTTAATTTTAGTTAAGCCATTACCAACTAATTATGGTCTGTGGAAATAATGTAGCCAAGCACAAAAACCTCACCATGTTCCATATATAGCATACTTAGAATAACAATTTCAAAGGCAGTCCAGCACTTAATCAATCCATTCAATAGTCTAGGTACAATAATGAGGTTCACATGTATATAGAACCTTTTTGAAAAATTGATTTTGGCTGTTGTCATCGATCTATGATGGTTAACCTAGTAAAGAGAACAAACCATACCTTCATAAGGGAACATACCTTACCATCTATTCAATCTATGTGGAAAGATGAGTAGCCCAATCTATGTAATCTTTTATTGAAGTAATGCTTATTTTCTATATCAATGGGCCCGTTGCCATTCACTTGAGGGAAAATGTAACAGTGACGCATGAAGCTAACATTTTAAAACAAATATAATGATCCAGACATCTTTTAATTGCACAAACCTGCAGTCATACCCATATTTAACCCAAACCATTGCCCTAACAAAATATCCTAATCTTAATCCCAAACCATCTCTTTCAAATTCCTAATCATTTGTATGTGTTTTAACAAATACTACGCAAGCATCCTTTATCTTAGTTCTCCACACAGCGAATCTCATACAAGTATGCAGTTACAAACTGACCCATAGGAATTGAAAATCATTAGCAAGAGAGTTCACCTTGAGTTTGAAGTGAGTTTGTTCACCTGCTAATTAACTACCTAAATATTTTAAGCTACTTGAAAATTTAAATGGTTGTTTCAGTATAGGTAATTGAATTCTTTAGGAGAATATTATTTTGAGTATGATCATCCAGTAAAAAAGGCTACAAAGGCTGTTAATACTTAGAAGTCATTGCACATTTTTCTAACATGATTTTGGCAAAGGATAATCATATTCTTCATGTCAATGTGAAACACTCAAGTTTGTTCACCTCATAATTAACTACATTAATACCTTAAGCTACTTAGAAAGTTTTTAGCACAGGTAATTAAATTCTTTACTGACTAATCTTAGTACTTTCTGCTAATTAATCTTTACACTAACATGCTAACCCTGGATGTGGCATTCACATGTATCCATGTTGGTGTAATCATTGAACAGAAAGCTCACAGGAGTTTTAGGATGGTGTGTATGTGCATGTGGGTGTGTACAGGATGTTTTTTCAGGCTTGTGGGGATGTTTTTTTTTAAATTCCAAGACCCCATAAGATAATTACTATGTATAATGTCTTAGAGACAGCTTATCACCCTAATTAACATATTACGGGATAAAGTGTATATAGTATTGAATTTATTCCTTAAAGACAGCTGTCACCCTAACACAGTTAATAGAGTTGTCTAAGAAAGTGGTTCATTTTTAAACACAAGTTAAGCAAAAAAAATAGATATATGGTGTCAAAAAAAGTATGACATCCCACAAGGGCAAAAATTCTTGTATATGTGTATGCTGTGTGTGTGTGAGTAGAGTTGTTAATATTGGGGGGTTCTCAGTTGACTCTCAGGCTTTTAAAGCTCTTTAAACAATATCCAACGCAGCTCAGAAGACCTTCCCAAGTACCTTTTCACATACAATTTAATTTTTACGTGCCACCGCGGAAACCCTCTCACAAGCAATAACACGTTAATCATCGTCCACAAAGCAAACATCCTTGAAGATTATGAGAGCTGCGCTTAAGTCTTAAATTTTGATTCAATTGTTAACGGATCCATATATATGAACGATCTAAGAAATAGTCTCGATTGCTATGGACTTTTTTAAAATAGTAGTTTTCAACATTTCTTCTCATTTTGAGAATCTCTTGAAACCAGCCAGGAAAGCCTAGTATCACACTGTAGGACATTTAAATTCACATGATTGAACGAACGGGAATGGGCGTAACGTCCGCCAGCGGCATAATTAAAACAACGGCACAATAATATGAGACTATTTACGTCACCTGCGGAGTATTGTTCTGGTGTTGACCAATTTGTAATTCATATTTCGGACCTGCAGAGCCACACAGACTGTAGACTAGCCCAATCTCTGTTAAAATTGTCTGATAATTCAACTACGGTCTTTTAAAAATCTTATTAAAGCTAAGATATTCCAACAAAAATGCATTCAAAACTTGGCACAAATAATTATTGTAATTAAGATAATCGGTAGATTCTTAGACTCTTGGGCAGTAGGGCAAGATTGGCAACTGCCCCTCTAACAAACAATGGGGGTTAAATATTGCCCATCCTTTTGGGGTATTTAAAAAAGTGGGCTAAAAGTGGCTTATGGTAACCAGCAACAGAAATATCGGTGTCAGTACTCTATGGGCTAATATAATTCAACAACCAATTAGCGCTCTCACATTAAAATGTTATAAATAATAGTATAAGGGGGGGGCACCTTCAAATAGTTCGGGATTAGGGTATGGTTATATTCCTATCTTGTTCTTGTTATTCTAAAAATATTGCCATATGTCTTGGAATCACAATAGATATCACAGTCTTAATCTCCTGACAAGAAAATACAAGTGAATTACAAGCACTCTGCCAAACCCGCAACGTCTCGACCACTTAAGCGCTAATTGCTGATCGTGGTGCAGCAGCCTTATCATCATCCTTTATCAAGATAAACCGCTGCAACTATGACCAGTTTCCCAATTAATATATAGGTCAAAGAGGCAATAATCAGTCAATTTCTTGCTAGATATCTCTGTACATGGAAGACTCAAACCGGTGAAGAAAAAACAAAGGATAACCACACATGAGTACCACTAGAGTCAAATTGTCAAATGTATTAGAAATAGAGTGAGTTTCTTGCCTTGCATTGTCAGGTGAAGCTGTAAACTATACCTTAGTATGATGTGTGACAAGTCAATCTGACACATTCTGCCAAATTCTTTCCCCAATGACAGCTTGACAGAGTTGGTGAGATCGGAAAGCTTGGCACCATATTTTTTCTGCAAGAGCCTTGCAAGTCTGATTCTGAACCCAAGTTAGGCATACACCTCATGTTCAATGACAATAGGGAAATTCAGATGTAATGTGTGGTGCATGCACTTGTATGCGATAAGTGAATTCTTTTGTTGTATTGATCTATGAACTTGAACAACAGATTACACATTCCAAGTATAAGCAGGGGTCTCGCTCCCTAGTTTTATACCATGTGTGTATCTTGTTGTCATGTGTACATTTTCACTTCTGCAACTCTAGTCTTGCCACACACCTGTTCAAAGTCTCATTTATTATGACAAAGAATACAACAAATAATATCAACTGTGACACAGTTTTGACAACTTATTTGAATTATGTATTCTACTACCTACATCCTGTGCAAATTTTATGAAATTTCACTGTGGACAACATTATCTTTCTTTTAAATCTAGTTTAACACATATTTCTATGGAGATTTGGGCAACAGAGGGCACTATAACATGCAAGTAATGACCACTGTAGGCCTATGTGGCAAGATTCCTGATATGAATTTTTTCTAACTTTTACAGAGGTGATAGCTCTTGCCTGACTTTGTCTTGTCTGAAGTATGAAGTGATGATGTGCGCGCGCGTATACCCAGTGCCGCCTTTCAGTTGTAGTGCGCTTGTGCTTTGCCCACGCGCGCACTGAAAGTGGTACAATGTATATGCCCGCGTCGCTACTTTGTACTTCGAGCAGGATAGAGTATATATCAGTAGTCAAACTTGCATCACCAGGGATTAAAATTGTTCTAAAAATAAAGAAGGCAATTTCCATATTATGGTGAAACAGCTGTGGCTGTTTCTCATGAAGCTCCAAGGCACAGGCACATACCATCAGACAAACTCTCTGTTCACAATGCCCAAATACATTCAACTTTAATATAGCCTTTGTGTAAAGACACACATTCTATAGATGTTTAATATCCACTGAGAAAGTAAAATTGGAGGTGTTGTAACAACTTTGTTTTGTCCCATGAACTTCTAACTCAGACTTTTGGACATATACTTTTTAAAAAAACTTAATACCACAATTATCATAAACCTATTTGCAATCCTCCAAACAAGAGTTCAGTGAGAAGGCATAGACCTTTCGGCTAACTAAAACACATTGAAACCCCCGCGCATGACAAAAGAGGGGGGAAACAAATAATTTAATGTAAGCATGCCCGTGTCTTTAATCCTTAACCTAGAATTCAGTAATACTCCAGTTTATGTAATAACAGATGCATATGACGTAAATGCGATATTTTTGGCTGCTCTACGATGGTAGGCAAGTTCCCGAGGGAGAGACTTGCTCTATTAATATTACATGCTTGAAGCAGTTCATATCACTAGGCTTTATGAGACTGCTGACAGCATTGCGAGTGATGTGTACCTACGTTGCATGCACCGTGCACAATACTATACCGCTGTTCTACTATACCATAAACCTCCATTGAATTGGACTTGGGACAACATGAAATCAAAACTTGTTTTACCATCCTTCGTCGTTTTAAAATACCTGTGTATTATGTTCTTGTACAGGTAAAGGATTTACTTTTGACATGTTCCATATGCTTCTTTTGTAATTGTCATTGTAAATTTGAACTTATTTCACTAGTTGTAAGATCTATATCTTTGTTAGGATTAGGATTATGGACTTTGCATTGATTTATATTATTATTTGATTACTTTCTAACAAGTTCAGCCCTGTAGATGACTATAATTACTCAGTGATCACACTTTTTCAATTTTTTTTCTCAAAAATATCAAAATTATGCATTTTCAAGACCACATTCATCAACTATACTTGCACAGAGATCAAACTCTTTTCCATTTTTTCCCCCAAAATGTCAAAATTGTGAAATCACATCAGAGACAAACAAGTCAATATTAAACCAAGAAATTGGTTGAAAACCCTACACATAGTGTACTTTGATGCAAGTTGGTTGTCTTTTAAACCAATTTTACTCAGTAAATAAAATGACAAGGTTATTTTGTTACCAAGAAAAAATGAAGTTCAATGATCAAACTCAATCTAGGTGGTGCAACACACCTATTAGTTGATTGCAGGTGTGGTAATCCTGTAGTGGTACAAATGAGATTCAAGTGCTAATGTGGTAACTGTCATCACATGGTACGTACATTATCATCACAAATAATAAGCAACATATGGCTAACAGCAAGGATTTATGCAAAAACTGACGGAATAATTACAGCATTCCTTTATAATGTAGCCTTTCATCAAGGCGTTGCGGTCAACAACTGTGATATTACCATCTGGCGGCTTTGTTTCATGTTACTGTTGAGCATTTGTATTGTACTTAAAGAAAGGGTTCGGTTGAGAGATAATGTTGGCATGAGCAATTAATTAGTGGGTACACTCCACTAAATATGATGACCACATAAACTTTGATTGGCACATTATGCTAGCACAGAAGAATGGCTATTTGCGCAAAGATGTCTTGCTCTGATCGGCTGAGGGCAACACACGTCTTCGGCACTCCTGTCACGGTTGATGGACAAAATTTAGAGGAGTCTTTGACAAAGACTATGCTGTCATTTGTATGTAATGATAATTGAACAGATAATTGCTGGTTTACACATTTCAATTGAATTTGTAGGACAATGCATAGCATTTCCCTTAACTGTCAAGGATGGTATTTTGAATTTTAAAATGTCATTGCCCATTGCCAATAATTTTTGCATGCTATTAGAGCTGGATCTTGGATGGGAGAAAATGTCAAAGCAACTCTCTTAAATGGAAAGATTGAGGTGAGGGAAAAGTCCAAATTAAGATTGAGAAATCAGTCTTAATGATCGAAAATTCAAACCAAATTCCATTGAATTTTCAATCGAATTTTAGACTTTTCCCTCAACTCAATCTTATAGATTGATTTTTCAATCTTTGGTTTTAAGAGAGAAGGGAGTGCCACTCCTCGGCATTGTTGAGGGGGAAATCACACATTTCCACAAAGGTCCTAGAATTACATTTGTTTGTTTTTGTCACTGAAAAAACTTCAATCCAGTGGCTTTACCAGAAGGGGGACAGGGGGGCAGCTTCCCTCCTTCTGCAAAAAATGCTGGTTACGCCACTGCTTCAATCTCTTGCTCACTAAGGGAAAATATCACTCTTCCTAGAGCAGGAGTTGCAGAATCGCAAAGACCTGAAAAATATTTTTTGTTTGAAGTGTCGCTCCTAAAATGACTTTTAGAGACAAAGGGAAACAAGAAAAAAATAAATCCTACAGCATCCCAAGCAACAAGGAAAACCAACAACATACTAATAGGATAGAAAAAAATTTACATATTTTGGACACATCAAAAGAACATTGAAAATTAAATACCTAAAGACCATCCTACAAGACCATGATATCTGGAGAAAGAAGTCCATATAATATGGGGAACTCTGTAAATGTAGATATGGATTTGATTGCAAAGATGATAAAGGTCTAGACTCCAAGCCACAATAAGTAGGATAGCCCATGGTAACTGCATTGGAGATCTCTTGTGAAACTCGAGACAGAAACCTTGTTAAGATATGAGATGTAACTCACGTCACAAATATGAAATTGCACTATGTCACTTGGTTAAGAACTCATGATGTAGTATAATGTTGATTTTAAAGTTTTCCAATACACGGCGAGTGGCGGTGGTTTTCAACCGTCTGCTTGAGATTTAATTTGCATGAACTCCCAATGTAATTAGTATTGAATTCGGCAGCCCTGAAATCAGATTGCTGCGAGTGCTGGTAAGCTTCATAACACAACTGTGTTATATACACCACACACAAACTTGCCTAGAGTACAGTGTGTCCTCTCCAAAATGACATCATAAAGTGATAATAAATATATGTTCTGAAACAAAGTGCTACAAAGACATCCCAAAATATTGCATTGTCTTTGACACTTTCCATAAGTGCAAAGTTTTTAAGAGATTTTTTAAATGGAAAGTATGACAGGTCCATATATGTTTCACAGCATAAACTTCCTAGAAGATAATACTCATGCACAGCAAATCTATTTACTTTCCATGCCACATATGCATTGCAGTGCCAATTTATACTCCTAAGTTGAGAGGAGACAAACAAGGTAATGCCAAAAGATCTGACAGGATCTGAACCCATAATTCTGCGGCCGTGAGTCTCATCGGTGTTCTAACCACCACACCACCATATCCCTTTAACAGAGGCCACATGCCACACAAAATATGGCCCCATAGCTTACCAATAACAACAAGAAACATTTTGGTGCTGGGCACCAATGTATGCCCCGCGCAATGGCAGAATTATTAAAAACATCCAAAAATAGTCAAGAATTGAGAGATAAATAACATTTTCCAAGCAAAAAATTGCTTGTGTAGGTGACTTTTTACCATGAAAACTGGAATAGGCCTATGGTATTAAATCGTGGTATCGGAAGTGTTGATTACGTTCCACTTATTCTGTTCCAGAGTTAATGATCAATGTAGTGACCTCCATAGGTCGACCCTCATAACTGATGTCAGCTGCCAAGAATTGTCAATATTTCGGAATATGCACTGATTATTATACATGAGTATTAACCAGGCACTGTTGGCAGTTCGCCCAACTGGCCTGATTTTTGACCCCACTTAAACACGTGGAAATAGCACTTGTACAGATCCCATATAATTTGTATAAAAACACTGAAAATACATCTATCTCACACTGTATCATCATTTTACTTACACAAAAACTTTATTTTGTGTTGCATTAATATTTATGCCATGTTCATCACAACCATTACGTAATTTTAGCACTGTTCATCATTTTCAATTGTCATGAAAAATTGTTATGACCAAGGCTCTTCAGGCTTCAATGCAGCAAAATCTCCATGCCTGTCAAGTTACTCAACATCTATAGCCCCGCGCTCCCGCGCGGGGCAATGATCTTTTCAAAATTTCACTTGGATGTAAAAATATGGAGAGGTCAGTTTATGTACAAGTGGTAAGAATACAAACAGTCATTGGGTCAAACGTTTAGTTTCCCAATATTTTCTAATGTACCTTCACTTTTATTTTTTTTTGGGGGGGGGGGGGAGGTCACAGGGATGGTAATATTCTGGCCTCATTGGCCTACCAATCATCTCCCCCATAAGCATTCTGGTATAATGTATATGTCACTCTTTGATTTGTATGTTTCGTTCTTGTATTTTTGGTTGATATGGATATGAATGAATGAATATTGTGGCGCACTGTGCACTGGGTCCAACTTTTGTATGGATATACCACCATAAATATCCACTTTTATATCCCTCATGAATATATTCATGTTCATTGATTGGTTAAAAGTGCATCACATGACCACAAACAGTTTAACTACACGGAAATAGATGCATGTTACCAGTCCCTTTAGTTACTTCCTTTATCGGTTCTTTTGCTACTATCAATACGACTGTTGACATGGGATCGACAATGCATACACTCTTACTTACATTTCTCAATGTATGTGTATACATGTGCGTATTAGTTATTGCTCTAAATTGAACTTCGACACATAAATTGAGGCTAATTTCACCTTTTTGTCCGTCAAGTTAGGGGTCTTAAAGGTGCCCCACCTGATTGCAACATATATTTTTCTGTTTCGTTGGAAGGACCAAAATAATTTAATTCCAAAATTTCATTTGAATCTGACACACCATTTTAATGTGAGCAGTAATTGTATGTATTACAGTAGCCCATAGAGTACTGTACAAACTACTTTCCGGTCACTGTAAAAAAAAAGTTAAGCCGGTAGCATTGGAACGGGAAAGAAGTCGGACAATTTTGCAGGTGAGATGAGAAAAATACAAGCTTTTCAATGGTACCAAAATCTTAGGTTTGATGGTGCGAAAGGTGGGGTCAACGCTGAGGATCAGGTGATGGCCCTTTAAACATAATGCACATTACTGATGTTTTTCAATGTTAGAATTATCTTGCTTTTGCCTATATCTCAATTTCATCAACAGTCTGTGTTGATCAGCTTAGGTCTAGTATGACCTTCTCAAATTCATTTCACTGACCGATTTCATGGCTCTTGTTGCACCAGCATTATTTTGCTCATTTCTTCCCTCTTAGTATATCATTACTACTTCTATCTACCATAATATTCTCCATGGATACATGCAACTTTCATGGTAAAAACATTGTTACAATTGCACTACAGTGACAAAAAAGATCCATTCAATAAATAGTCAATAACTCTTCAGTTAATTGCAATATATACACTTTTAATTGCTTCATAAAATTCTTTCCATGACTGATTCTGCTGTATACTATTAACTGTGTAATATAACCCCTTATTATCAATCTCTTGTCCCTTAAGGAGTTTTCATAGGGTGGTTTTAAGTACAGAGAAACATATGATAAGGAGCACTGAAGTCTTGCCTCATGTAGAAATGTTTTTATGGCAGTGCTACTCTTAGTTTTCTTAAAATGGTGATCAAAGTGTAACAGAACATTACCCAATGGCGCATACATCTAAGACTTTTCATCTTGCACATTATGGCTGAAATCAATATAATGTTAATTGTGCCAATTTGTTACACTTTATTTTCATAAATGAGACAGAGAATTCTCAGTCATTAACTTGTGATAAGTCTTCCTCGATGCAGTTATACACTCAATACCACTCATGTAATAAAATTTCCCCAATACTATTTGTTTTTACACTAGAATTTGAATCATTTATTTCCAGCATATTTTGAAGCGCCTCCTCTGAAGAACAACAGAGCCAAGTATAGAGACGAAGGTACGAAATGAACCGTCCTAGAAACCTCTCCCAACGTGATAATCGATTTACACCTCTGGCCTGCTGCTATCTGTGCAATCCTAGCCCAAATAAAACTGCCTCTAGCCAGGTAGGGGGGAACAGCTAGCACTAGCTAATAAGATCCTCCACGATTTTCACGCCTACTGTTATTAGCTGGGCTCCAGGGATAACGACAAGGCGTCGCTGGGGAGATGGCGTTAAGCTCTGCCTGGCTCCGCCCAAGTGAAAAAAATGCATTCATAATCATGCAGCTGATGACTTCACAACCTCAACTTATTTTGTTGTATCCGAGTAAAATCAAATTCTGCCCCAGTATTTGCTAAATACACATTATACATGCAGTATGTGGCGTCTTTACTTACGCACTGTTTACTCTGCACAAAATATTCTTTGCTCTCTTCTTGTGATGTCAACACCAAGCACGGTTACATGGGTATTTGGCTTCAACAATACATCAACACTTCGCTAGCATTCCTTTAATGAATTACGGTACAAACGTCATGTAAAGACATGCCCTAAAGTGCCAAAGATGTTGAGAGTCTAATTTCAATATTTGATATTGATATACTTTGCAAGAGATCCGTCATACTGAATGATATCACACAACTGGGTGCGTGATTAGTTTCATTTCATACTCCCCGTGGTAAAACATTGGCTCTCTCTCTCTCTCTCTACAGTGAATTGTAAATTGACATAATCTCATGGCATTACTTCATATGAAAATATACACAGCCATGAGCTGTTTTTATTTGTTATAGTCACTTATGTTAAACATTTGTTAGCTATCTTCAGTAGATAGCAAATCCATGTCTGTTTTGATGTGAATATTTTGATGTTTTTGGTCTCGTTATTCATTATTATTCAATGTTATATAGTTTCATGAGGAAAAATTAAAACAAAAATATCATTACAGGATATGAGTTATTTTATATGCCCATTAATCATTAGCTGTTTTAATAGCATATTTTTTCTCTATACCTAACACAGATGTTCTTTTTCTTTGATATATTAAATAGTCTTGCTATTCCCTAAGAAACTCATGGGAGGGGAGAAGTGGTTTTATACTTCATTAATTTATCCCTCTCATTGCCAACCCATTCCTACTAAAGAGAACATAGTTTCTAAGGGCAAAGAAATTGTTAGTGAGGAAATTTGCCACCTTTGGAATAACAAAGTTAAGAACCTTGTTGTCTAGGGTAAATTCCTGCAACTGATGCACCTTGAAAATTATTGTTTAAAGGAGCTCATCAGTTTATGCTCAATGCATGCACCAATTCTCTTCTAACACTAGCTAATCTTGGTAGGTGGTATTTAAGGTCATCATATAATATCAAATGCCCTCTTTGTATCAAATAATGCACTATTACTGACATATTAGACAAACAAGTTGGAAGAGTGACATTTATTAGTAAAATTAAGTAGACAAATTAATAATTGCAATTATAAAGTACACATGATAGAAAATATCCTGCAATTCCCCTTTTTAAAGTCCATAACTCAGCACTTAATTATGCTATAGACATGGTAATTTCAATAATTGAAAGCTTAGATAGTGAGCAACATAATGATGATAGCTCAATTTTTATAATTGTCTATTTTGGTCCAGGTGAATCAGATTGGGTCACAAGTGGCCATGCAAAGTTTTGCTATTTTTAGGAACACAATTAGCTTAAGTAGATGTTGCATTAATATATGTTATTAGTCGATGTGAGCACAAATGGCAATTGAATTTTGCATGCATGCACTCACCTTATAAACAAACACCAAAACTCTCTCTTACTAACTGGCATGATGTGTACAAGCTTCATATGGTTATACAAGTATACATCCAACAAATCCTAAGTTCTATTGTTGTCTACTGTAGATGGCTACATGGTCAGATCCTTTGTGCTAGTCACTACATGTATTTAATGGAATAACTCTAGTGCAGGTGTCAATTTCCTGGCCAAAACTGTCCATTTATATACCAAATAAGGACATGTTTTATGTACACGGTAAGGGGGTACCTTTGTGTCTAATTTTATGCAAATGAGCTATAATGTTGATCATATTCTAATTCCTCACTGGTCAAGAAGACAGTGGGCTTGAAAACACCCAAATGGATAAAGTCATGCATATCTTGACCATATCCTTCTAGCTGGAAAGTGGCTGAACTCTGCACAAAACTTCAGAGCCTACAATAGTGTAGAGAGCTGAATTCTGATCATCGCATCATGACAGCACAGATCTAGCTGAGCCTAAGAATATCCAAACCTCCAAGGCCAAGCAATGCAACAGAACAAAGAAAAATGGAACTAGCTGTGAGAAAGCATGTTCACCCATCAAGCATTTAACATCATGCTGTCCAACAGTTTCCAGTCACTACAAGATCAGTGTACTGACCAAGACATTCAGATTCTGTATGACGATGGGTCAATTTCAAATTACCCTAAATATGGTCATCTTTCACCAAACAAGGTGGTTAAAATCAACTACATTTGGGGTTATTTTCTTTATCGGGACTTTTTTTGGCATCTCGATTAACCAAATGACTCCTAAATGTTATTTTTGACGCCAAAAGGTTATTTTGCAAAAAGATATGACTCCCAATATAGTCATTTTAACCCCAACAGGGTAATTTTTAACCGTGATTTGGGGTCAATTTTTTTAGTTTTTATGATGACCACTTCTTGTTCAATTCTTTTCAAATTGGGCTCCTTTTCTGACCAACATGCTTAAATACAGACTTTTTTTAATTAAAAAAAATTAAACCTTAAAGCCAAAACCACAAGATCTCATCCAAGCCACAAGGACAGATTGCTAGCATTACCTCATAGGCAAGCAAAAATAACTTCTCATTATGTAGCCTTTCATCAAGGCATTGCGCTTTATTTTTATTTTGCTACAGTCCCTGTACACGATGTGGTATAGCGCCCTCTCATGGGGATCTCCTGCATATCAGCTTTCCCCATTTATTTAGTGTCTTTTGTTTTTCTTTATTTCCCATAACTTTCCTGGGAACTGATTGGGCAATACATAGTAAGGGCGCCATTCCAATGCATTGCAGTCAAACAAATGTGATACTACTGTTTCGTCTGGTGGTATTGTTTTGATACTTTTAATACTTTGATTGACACATTATGCTTGCACAGAAGTATGCCTATTTGCATGAAGATGCCTCGCTTCGCTCGACCGAGGGCTCCACCCTCGACATGCACGTCCAGCAAAGTTTTGGACAAAGTTTTGAGGCATCTTTGACAAAGACTACTCATTATGCCCTAAATTAAACCCCAAAAGGAAAAAGCTGATAAATCACATCTTTACACAACAAATAACTACCATATGCATACAGCTCTTATGATCAGATTCTGCCAAAGGTATCTGAAAGCATGCAAGATTCAATGACAACTTGACATGTTCCTTTCCAGATGAATCACCACAACATCAGACAAAAATTGATTTCTATAAATCAGATTCTACAGGTGCATCCCATGGGAACATTTAAACATTGCATGGCAGCATAAATGTAGTAGAACATTATCCATCCAACAATGCCAACCATTCTCTGAATGTCAGACCCAAAATAAATTGACAGGCAGCAATCCACACATGAATCATACAAAAAGCCTGGCTATGAGGCCTTTAAGATGGCTATCTATCATCACACCAATATGTGACGGTCTCCTTTCATTGCTGTGTTGTAATGCCCAAGCACCTGTTTAAGGCTTTTATCACCAGCTCTATGTGTGTGTGAGAGAGGTGGATTTCATTTGCCCAACTGCATAGGTTAACATCTGTGAAGTCCTTATTATACTTTTAGCTGGCTCCTCGATGTTTCAGTTTTAGCCAAATAGTCTAAAAGCATGGTGATTCTCAAAATATGGGATATCTTAAGCACAATCATTTAACTTTGGAGTTTCAAGGGTTATTCCTGATGGTTTGAAGCTCTGTGGTGTGCATGGCAGTAGGGGAGTTAAATACACAGGGTACCATCCAGGTCAAAGTTTGTTCTATAAAGGCAGGGCAACTAATATGATATATTTAATTGGTTTCGCTATCTACTGAAGATAGCAATATTGCTATCTTCTGTAGATAGCAATATCTTCAGATTGCAGTTAATATTGCCTATTTGAACTATCATTGTGTAAAATTACAAAGATTCCTGAGCTGTCTACAAACGTCATATAAACACACCCAATTAATGTACCAGATAACGTTGTCCTTAAACAATATGATAATAATTACTGTTCAATTACAGATCACAATTGCCAGGACTGAACACTAAGAAAACAAAATCCTTCTGACTGTCTTGCATTTGTTTTTGATAACAAACTAATAATGCTTAGTATAGGTATGTCTCAGCTTGGACCCAAGGGTCTATGGGCCAAAGAATGTCTGTTATTGTTCAAGAGAGGCAAATCAAAACATGAACCAACCATACCCTCTTAGGGCATTATGTAATATTGGTCTAGGAACAAACCCTTCATTTTAGTAGGCTTTTGTGTCAAAAATATACAATGTTAATAAGCCATAAAAGTGGCCTTTAACTGACGTGTCTCAGAGTTTGATAACACACTTTTGCTTAGCAGCGCTGTTTTGTTTCCTCAGGACTGATGATTTATTAATTTTTTATTTTCTTTCACTTTCAACTTTGTGACAACATTCATGGAAAGAGTACCGAAACATTTAAGTCTTCAGTCTTGATTGAGTCTAGGCCAACTTCCCCAAGGAAATCTTGTCTTGTGAAGAGGCACTGAGAATAAGAAGGAAGAGGAAAGAACCTTGACCTCCGGAATCAGGTCAAGCATGTTTTCTTCCTGACCCCGGTCCTTGTTAATTGCCCTAGGCTCTGCCTTGTTCTGGCACCTGACGATTTGTCAAGTGAGAATCACAGAAAAAAACAGATGCAGAGCCATTTCTGCATCTGCTGTTTTGCTCTCATAATACCAACTTTGCTTCAAGTTAATAAGACACATGTGCGCGTACACACACACTGCATGCATGCGCATACACACACACATACACCCTTGCATACAAATACACACACACAAACGTTTTTAACATCTCATGAATTTAGTCAGCTGTATCGTATTGACTGAAACATATTTGTTAAAATCTGGTTAAAACAATGAAAACATACACCAATTTAAATATATTTTTCTTCTCTCTCTCTGATTTTATGTGTTGCAATAGACAAAGGATATCTAGTGTCTATCTGATCTCTGATCTGTGAGGGTGTGTGTGTGTGTGTAAATCTAATACATGCATGTCCTTGTACATTTGCCAGTGCCTAATTCCAAGTCTTGCATACATCATCTTCAACCATATTGTATGATGATGTATTTGAGATATTTCAGTCACTTTTGAAAAAAAATGGCATATTTCTTTCTACTACTCTCTAAGCTCACCAAATATCGTACCTTAAAGTGGTTAAATTTTTGAGATAATTAATTATGACATACTTGCAAAACCTTAAAATGGCCACATCACATAGTGACATACTTATCAAAAATTAAAAATAAAATGCTCAAGTTCAGGGTGTCGTATTAGCATGTAGAAGTATATGCCATTTCACAAAGTGATGTATTTGCACTACATATATAATTATCATTTGCATTTTGATGTTGCCATTTTGTCATTTTCACGTAGTTATATTTTAATTAACATTATTTTGGCAGGTAATAAGATCAGTCAAATATCTGACCAATTTTTCAAAATGAGCCACTTCATCAAGATAACCTTGCCCTCTTATACAGTTCTAACATTCAAATTTGCCACTGGTTTTTTTAAGTGGTTCAAGCTCCATCAGGTTTAGCAAGATTCTCAGTCAAGAGTTAAAAATAAGAATGCAGGAATTGATGCATGGCAGACAGGCAGCCTGCGTATGACTTGAGCCAAGTTTTCCAATTAGTATCATTTCTGAGCGTTGGGACCAAGGAGTTTCCCAGTGCACGCAGCCAGAAAAGTGACAAAATTTCCCTGGGCAAAGATCGGCTGTACCACTTTGTGCGTTTCTCCGCATTGACACCATGGTTTTGATTCAAAATGCATGTCTAATCACCAATTCATCTTTTGCTATTCTTTACTGACATAAAATAAGGACAAATTTGAAAGTGTGACCCAACACAGGTTTTTCAGAGGTATCTGCTGGTTTTCAAAATTCTGTGATGCAATCATATCAAGAAAAGTACCCAGTATAAGTGAAATAAAAATTCCTTAAATTTTGTGATGCAAGTACCGAGTATCGCAGAAATAAAAATTCCTTAAAAAACAAAACAAAGAAAAACATTGCTGCTGTGTAGTGCACGCTAAATCTAATTTTTAAAGCAATGTACATGGGAAGCTGAGACAAACTATTTATTTTTTGGCCTAATAAGGAAGGGTTATTATTCACATGGGGGAGAATTTGAAAGGAACCCACACATTTTTTTTAAGCAAGAGGGGAACCTGACAATTTTCATTAAGGGGGAGAAGCTGAACCTTTAATAGTGAAATTTTGTAAATTGAAGAATGCAATTTTTTTAAATGGAAATGAAGGGGAATGCAATTTTTTAAATAAATGTAATTACTCCATTCTCCCAGCATAAATAATGACTGTTCCCTAATATAAATTAAGCTCTACAATAAAAGGTTGTCACTGACCTTTGATCACATAAATAGCTTCAATTTTTGCATTTATGTACTTTCTTGCTTAACCACTCAGAGGATTGGTTATTCAAATGGACAGCAATCTAAGAATGCAAACAAACTCGGATCCTTTGAAAATTGACGGTGTCATCCTTTCAACTTTTTGCGCGTATGCCCTGTTGCAGATTCCATATCGCCAAACCCAAGGGCTGTTGGACACCAGCAGCTCAAGTTACTGCTTGTGCATTTATCACATATTTGGCAGTTGCCGAGTTTCAGGAGGGAGAACAAAGTCATAGTTTGATTTTTTCCATTTAAATGTACAGACTTTCTAGTTTTCAGCCAAATGTAGTCCCTCAACTACATATTCTTCTCAATAGCTTGAATGGTTCCTGATATGGTATCCCAAAACCACAAGCATTATTTGTAATTATGACCTCGTTTGTGCAAATGACTGTATACACATTTGCCAAATATTTTTTAATTACTGAGCAGGGGAAATTGTGACTTTCAATTTTTTTTCACATATAACTGGATCTATTTTATCCAACCACCTGTCAATTGCTTAAAATAACTCTGCAATTAGAGAGAAAAAAATAACTAGTGCTGGAAAGCATATCATATGAGATCTTTATGCATGGGTAATGGGAATTATCAAACAGACTTTTAATGTTCGTATCTCAAATACAGTTTTAATTTGACTACAAGAGAAGTGGGTAATGTATACATAGCTCATATTTGTGCATTTTGATTTTGGAATCATTATAACCAATTTCATTTTTTTTACTTGATCACCTGAGAAAATTTGATTTAAAAAAAGCGCCTCAGAAATAGAAAATTTTATTCATTAAAAGTTTTAAGTGATCCCAAATTAATATTTTTGTTTTATAAACTAATAGTTTACAGTAAAATATGGTTTGTAACTGATCTGACTTACCATTTCATGTGATCATTTGAGGCATTAAAAAATAAATAAATTAAAAAATGCACTTTGAATATTGGTTTTAGGGCTACCTACTGGGAACAAACTCATCCTTTTTTCTTTCTTTAAAATGGGTACTTCCCGATCCTCAGCCTTGATGCCACCACTCACCCCATCAAAACTGAGATTTTTGTATTGTGGGAAAGAAAGTATTTTCTCATATCATCTCCAAAATATTTTGGTTGAACTCTTTCCCACTTAGATGACATGCATAAATATTGGTTTTTGGTTATCACAAATTATTTGAACAGTATGTTGGTGATGGCCTTTCCTGTGAAATCAAGGAAAGTGTATGATGTAATCAGGTGGGGCACCTTTAAGTGGATATTCCAAGTGTGATCTTTTATTATTCCACAATGCACTGTTCTGGGTATACTTTGATTACCACCAAATAGGCGGGCCTCATAACAGTGCAAACTGATATGGAATTATGTAGGAGCAAGACAACGCAAGAGGCGCAGTGTGTATATTATGCGTGGCGCGCGCGATTCCATGCAAACACTCAAGTACATTTGATTTCCTTTTGCGCGCAGAACAATAACAACCGAATAATTCCCGCCTATTTTGTGGTAATCAAAGTATAGTGTAGCGACTTCATACTTTGTGCATAGCACATTGGTAACAGAGCATTCAAGCACTCTGCCTGTGTATGAGGTTGATTCAGTTCATATATCATTTTTGCTTCTCTATCAAACTTGTTCCCTTGACTTTCAAAGCAAATATACACCCATTTGCCTAAGTTTCATCTGTGGTGTTACACATAATATGACAGAGAAAATTGTCTTTCAATTTCTATACAGGAAATATCCTTTTCCGTGCCCCTTCCCTGGATGCTACGGCCCTTATTAAACAACAGATACACTCTTTTATCATATTAAGACAACTGGCTTTAGACATCAATTTGACAGTGTCTATGTGCAAGGTGATTTGAAAATTTTCGCTAATTCCCAAATCAGAACTAAAACTCCTTTAGTTATAAACCCAAAGCATGATTTCTATTCTACCTTGTATGTCCTACAATTTTCTCTCTGTGAGGAAAACTTTGATCTGTTGTCACAGTTACACCTAACCATCATCATCATATTGTGTGGATGTGGGTTGGATGATGGATATATCGTCATACCATCTGGTTCTTGCCATGAAACAATTTGATGATGTTATTAAGTAGATGTCATCACAAGTGACATCAGAATATACAGCTTTTCTAACTTGTTCTTATAAGTAGCTTCATTAAGTTAGCTGGCTGTATCATGCTTAAAGGTCAAAACATCATTAGCAATAATGTAATTTTAATCATGGTGTAAATATATTTTGACTCTGGATATAGACGTAACATGTATACAAAACAAGTACTTAATTGAGCCAGTCATCTCACAGCTGAAGTGCCCTGGCAAAGTCGAGCTATTCTTGGACAATTGATGGCGCCGTAATACAAACAGAGTTGCGAATCAGTACAAACAACGCTGTTGTCACTTGGAGTAGAGGCCCTCCAATACAGGAATAGGGAATGAATTGCCAGACTAATTAATGCCAATTTTCACTGTTGTTATTTCATTTGGTACTGTCCTTATTTTGGATGGGGAAATAACATGCATGTTTGCTATTTCTAGATCTGCTACATTGTGTCCAACAAAAAAGGCTCACAGATGTTCAGGATGACAATGTTCAACTAATGCTTCTCTACATCAGATCAAAAACTTTAGACTCTTTTTTTGGAACTGAAGTAGACATTTGAAATTTTCTGTCATTTCCAATCATAAGGTTTGTATTTGACAAAATATGGCTTTTATGGAAAAGAAATATAATATTGCTCAGTACACTGACAGTAATCTCTTTTCTTGGACATACTATATATATATATACATTTGCATGTGTGGAAGAAGCTATCCTGCATGATATTAAAGGTGCAACGAGAGATTTCACATATCAGGTGTCCCTGAAAAAATCAAAAGTACTATTTTTTGCCCTGATGTAAAGCTTTCCATCAAATATATCCCCATCTGAAAGGATTAAGCTGAGAAATGTTTCTTTGGTACAAAAAATGAGAAATTTCTAATTTCGTATAGGAGCAAATACAAAATTCAGCCTATATTTTATATTAAATTATAAGCAAATCTCTCTTTTAAGACATTTCTGTAGCCAATTACAAGGTAAGAAATCTATTGAGTATCAAATCTATATGAAATTACTATTATGACACAATATTTGGGTGCCTCAAAATCTCTCATTGCACCTTTAACTTGTTAACATTGTAAGAGGAACTGGTTTCTGTGATAACAGACACGATGTAAAATTCACCATCCACCCTTTTCGCAATTAGGCTAGCGCAATGCCATGGTGATCATCTCCATGACGATATCAGTTTGCCTATACACAAATTAAACTGCAAGTCTAGAAGTGATATGTCTATGTATTTATAGAGTTCCAATTGAAACAAGACACCAGGCAAATGCAAGTCCTTAAAACAAAACAAGTAAGTTTGTTATTCTGGTATTATATTTTTGCTATGCATTTCTAAATTGTAGTTGAACTTCTTAAAGTGGCACTGGCACATCTTTTACAAAACATGAAATTTCTTCAATTTGCTCTCAAATGATTTTCTAGACCAATGGAAGAAAAAAAAATATATATATTTTATATGTAAAAATAATCACACCCAAAAACAGGTCACTGGAATTTCATAAGAAACCCCTAAATATCATGAAATAGCACAGGGTAATTTCAGGGTCACTGATGGTTTGTATGTAAACATATGGTAAGTGTGCTACTGAAACCCCAAATACCACAAAATACCATGATGGTACTGGTAGCACAGCTTGGAATTTGTGGTGTTAGGGCTATGTAGGCTAACTTATAAGTTTGCCATACTTTAATCAACAAATGTGTCTATTACATAAATATCAGACTTGTACACATTGATATTAAAAACCACAAAGGTCACAGGCCAGTCTCAAACAGGGTGGATGCCATGGGAATCAACTTTTGATTTCTTAAAATGCCACTTCCATTGCCTGCTAAATAAAATAACTCCGGAGTTATCTAGTATTATAAAATCGTTCTGGTTACCCATAAGGACGCTGATTTGGGCTTAATCATTTCAGGTGAGGTCAAATGTATAGAAAAGCTTTACAACCATGCAAAAATATCAATTTTGAAAATCTTGAGGGTGTACTATTTTTCAAATGTGCTAGTGTCTCTTTATCAGCTTAAAAGTGTTTATTGATTTCACTAGTGAGCATGTACTCAGCCAAACCCAGAATGGCATGAGTACTGGAAAAGTCAAGTTCAAATGCATAGTCCCCCACATTATTCCATTTAAAAAAAAACATTTTGGTGCTAAAACTCCAGGATCTGATTCTCTCGGTTTTGTGATATAGCATTTTATGATTATATCAATTTGATTTGATCTTCTCTTTCATATTAAAACATTTTTTTCTTCAAACACCCTTGGATTTTGCAATTCTTTTACACCCAATTTGATAATAATCATCTCCACTTGTCATTTTTATTTATTACCCAAAATAAAGGATTACGTGTGCACATATGGTACATCTTTTTGGAAAGTTTATTCCAATAACATAACTAAACACCGATCACATTTCTACAAACACATGTATCCATGAAACACATTTTTCCCCCTCAAGTTGACTACTTTGCTGCAGAATTGTTGCCAACAAATAAATTAAACTGTCACACGGATGCAATTTGCACATGTTTGTTGACAAATAGCACCCGACAGGGTTTATTTACAAAATCACAGAGCGCTGATTTTCCACTATTAACTCCTATACAAAGAACCTGGGATGGGTGGGGAGAAACCAAATGAATTTCTCCCGATAAACACCATGACTTCCTTCAATCCTGACGCAAAACCATAGCTTTTGGTGAAGCGGTACAAATTAGCACTGACGTGTGGACATATGGACCGACGCTCAATATGTCATAATTCATTCCGAAATCAATATCAAAAACAGGCCTGTTTTTAACCACATTTACAATTAAGCTCTCTCATTGCAGCAAATTTAAACAAAAAGTATTACATAACAAAAGATAAGCAGCGCTGATGGCATTACACATATGGGATACAACCCTAGAATAAATATTGCAAATGTTTTGTGTACATTGATTGGTTTACAGTGCAGCTGATAAAGGTCATATGGGTTGCAAACCCTTTCTATTCCATACAAGACACAATCTGTGATTTCACTGGGAATCAAATCAATAGTTCCTGTTAATACTGGTTGGACACTTGAACAAATGGCTGACCTGTTCCTTATTGTACACTTCCATTTATTTTTCAAAAACAGCAGAATTTACATGCTCTGCACAAACACAGCTGTTTGATCCTGTGCAACCGCCTGTTTTATTTTTAGAGCAATTTTAAGCAGTGGCGACATAATTTTGACAACTGATATAGGTTGGGACATGCAAGAGTTATTACCTCTGCAAAAATCAGTAAAATCCATTGTGGGAATCTTGCCACATAGGCCTACAAAGGTCAGGACTTGTATGTTATAGCGCCCTCTATATGTCCATTCCCCATAGAGAGACATGTTAAAGAAGATTTTAAAGAAAAATCACATTTGCCCGCAATAAAATTTTGTAAAATTTACACAGGATGAAATCAGTGGTATAAGGAGTGGTCAAAAGTGTGCCGCCATTGATATTTTTGGTTTTATTCTGGTTTTGTCATAATAAATGAGACTTTCAAACAGCTGTACAAAATGCACATTAGCCTATCTTGCCCAGCCTTTGAAAATAGCTGACCAAAACCTAAATCTACTTATTAAACATTAGGCTCATTTGGACTCATCCGTATGCATTTATCATGCTCTTTCTAAGTAGAAATGTGTAAATCAATTTTTTTTGCAAACAATTATATGGAGCTGCTTGCAGGCCATTTACAAGACTACTGTAGCCATGGTACCTGAAGTGTTGCCAGTGAATCAGTAACCAAACATTCACAGTGAGGAACTTTAACATTTGCTCTTTGAATGATACCTTCACCATAATTTGAAGATGTTGAAATTGCTGTGTCTACATCTCAGACATAAGAGATTCTTTTCCAGGCAAGTTTCACAGAAAGGGACACTTTCCTTACACATAATAGCCCAAAGTCAAATCCTGAGCACAACACTTTCTAATCACTTTGCCCCTTTCTGTGTTTTGACACCATCTCTTTAATCTTCAGACATTCACATATGTAGCAAAGATTAAAATACATTTGAATTAGCATGAAAAATTCAAATAGGTGATGGTATGCCAAGAAAAAAAGAAGCTACTTCCAAGGAAATTTTGGAATTTGGTAGGAAATGTTGACTTTTAAAAAAATACTTCAGAAATGGTGGGAAATCTGTTCTGCATTGTTAAATTTATTTTGCTTCTGGAAAATTTACACTTTTTTCTAGACCTGTTGTTTTCTTTTTCTCATATCAGTGTGGCCCTTAATTGATGATCTGAAGTGTGAGGTCAATAACTTTGTTCCGTGCTTTTGTGAGCTTAAAGGTACATTCCATGATCCTGATCATCAATTTGATAAATTTGTAAAATGATCAACAATTTGGTAAATTTGTAAAATGATCAACAATTTGGTAAATTTGTAAAATTTTGGTGCTTGTGATAAATATGTAATATTTACACATGTCGTTCCATAACTTACATACAGATGAAAATTATCAAGTTCACCAGGTTTTAAGTTGAACTAGTTTTTATTTATATTTTATGAATGATATTGGTCATAAAATTGCCTCTTACGCATAAAAAGTGAAGAAATAGAGCCTCATTTTTTAAAGAGAATTTTATCACTTTGCTAGTCAAAAAGGTCAAGATAGTTTCAAATAACTGTTCTGTTGTTTTGAGCACAAATAAGCAAAATCCATTTCAGGTGAGAACACATGGAAGATGCCTTTAAGTATCCCCCATTAAAGGGATATATATAGTTGGCTCTGTTAAATGTCTAGCTATGCTTACTAGATCCTGATGGTCCCAAAGTATAATAGGCAAACAAATCAGAGGGATGAACCTCACTTTTTGACAAACTATATGAAGGTAAATCATCAGGTAGGCAGCAATGTTATGATTGAAAATGTCACCTTTTGCCATTAATATCGACATGGGGACCTTCATTACTTTTTTGTTCTTTTGATATTTCTCTACCTAATACTTAGATTTCAGTGTGCCTATGACTTAGTCACAATGGTCAGGACATCATATGTGTGATATGAAAGTTCAAAGTTGTCATGAAGAGTGGGAACACCAATGACAGAACAAGGGGATGAATTCAGTATTCAGCTGCCACGTCCTTGAACATGCAGCTTATTCTGCTGAGGCTGCCAAATTCATAGGGTGGTGGCACAATACTAAATTCTTTTCAAAACAAGGCTCTAAAACACAAAGCACTCATGAATGTTTCACCTATAAATGAATCTCATGATTATAAGTGGAGACTACTGGAGGAAAAAAGCACACTACATGATGCTAGAGTACAGCACAAGACATACTGCACTCTCTAGTCCAAGTTGGGTCATAGGCACCAGTTGGATGCAAATCTTGTTACTCACTCCTTCCCATTTAACTCCAGGCCATCCACCTGTTGCTATCCAAGTCGTGTTCTGTCGCTTACCTACCAGAGAATGATACCACCCCAAAAGACAAGGGAAAAGAAATCATCCAAATGTAAGCGGAAATCCACACGCCCATAGCCATGTTTGAAAAACAAGCTCATTGGCTACAATTTGTCTGTATATATATATTCTGGATTTCCTTCTTATGGTCTTACTCATTAATACACTCCTTTAATGCTCATCAATTTGCTGGAGGTTGACATCTCCACAATGGCTGACCATCTTAGCTCATATACAAGATGAATCATTCACCATTGTTTCCTATGTCTATTTCTGTTAATTGAATCCATTTTTAAAAAGGAAACAAGACTTCAATTCAATCTGGAGTCAACGTGAAGGTCTCTCAACCTCTTTGTCTCCATTTACATTAGCTAATGTAAGTAGTTACACCACTGCACCTGCTAAGGAAAGATTAGTTCATTGCACTGCATGAAATCCAACAATTAACAAGTCCTTTTACCATCAGTTCAAGTTATATTACAAGATCTCCAGTCGTTGCTCAAGAGGCTTTAAAAGATGCATCTCATGATTTACTCTCTAAATGTAAATGAGAGAAAATTTCACCCCCAAAAGAGTGAAACTCTTGTAAATCACTCAAAAATGAGTGGTTTGTACTTAAAAAGAGATAATTTCCACTCAAAAATAGTGAAAATCACTCCAAAAAGAGTAGATTTCCACTCATTTTCGTGTTGTCCTTCATTTAACTCCACTCCTCAAGTGTGGTCCTTTGTTTAACTCCTCAAACGAGTGCAAATCCACTCTTTTTGGAGTGATATTTTACTCTTTTTGAGTGGAAATTCACTCTTTTTAAGTACAAACCACTCATTTTGGAGTTTCACTCTTTTGGGGAGTGAAATTTTCACCCGTTTACATTTAGAGAAAAATACCTCATTAAATATGATCTTACAAGATTTCTAGTCAGAAAATTTGACCAGAATATCGTCAAGTTTGTCAAGATTGTGGTCAAATGTACAAGATTTTCCAGTCAAATTTGACTAGAAAACCTTGTAAGATCATATTTTACTTGATACCTAGTCAATAGTGATGAGATATTTTTAAGAGTGTACCTTTTAAATGTGTAGCTCAATAGAACAAGCTCTCCAAGAAACTTATTTTTAAAATGTCTTTAATTCCAAAGTGTATTTTTGTGTAATGGGCAGATATTTTCATCAAAGTACCCCATAGGCACTGTGTTGCCATTTCTGTTCTTCTATACACACAGAATTTTACCAAATTTGGAATATACTGCAGGGAAGATTTTTCAAATATTGAAGTAAGTTGGGGTCAGTGCACAGAACACACTTAAGGGCAGTGTCAACCCTAGTGCTTTTGTTTTTACACAAATTTCTGATTTTTGCACCATTTTAAACATCAACCTGTGTTCTATCATTACCAACAAAGGTTATCCACTGCGGACAATCCTGAGCTGTATTTTTTTGCCGATTTAAAACAGCTATTTGACCATTTAAAGTCACAAAAACCACATGGTCTTAACGGCGGGAATTTAAGCACATTTCACGCCATCAGGCACAAGGCGCAGCATCGCGTCGCGCAGTGAATTTTTGCTACGTAATGAAGTGTGCGCGTGTTTTAATGTACTTTTGCACGAACGCATCTTTGAAAAACGAAAAACAATAAATGTAAACAAATAGCGCTAATTTAGACCAGATGAAATTCCAATTTCTTCTGATTTCTGGAGTTGGAGACAAAAAATGTTTGATTCAATAGTGCATAAATATATATTTTCATCACTTGCACAACATACTCAATTTTGAAGTTCAAAGATAAAGTTAGTTGAGAAAGAGAGAGCTTGAACTGGCATGAAAAGGCACTTTTTACCTAAAAACAAGATTTTATCAATGTTCAATTTTCGCACAATTTGGAAATTTTCAGAGAAGATAACTCCAAAAATACCGAAAGTAAAGGTAAGGTTTAACTTTCCTACGATAGCAACGGTCTTATTAGGAAACGGTTTTCTCAATTGTTCATTTTTTCGATTCTAACTAAAGATATTCTCCAATATAATTTTTTAATCTCAACGTTTGGGAAAAGAAAAACGTAAAAATCACTTTTTTTGACATTTTTGGTATATCCAAAAGTTCTAGACAAATTATCTGTTTCTAAAAAAAAACATCATGAAGTTTCAAATTGTTTGGTTATGCTGTCTGGAAATTTGGGCAAAACATGCTGTTTTTTAGGTATTTTTGTCCCAAAATCCGGAAAGTTTAATTAATCTGAGCCACCACCGTCAATTTCTTCTAGAAATGCCTTATACTCTTACATACAATAATCAAATCTTGACAAAGTTTCAAACCAAAAAATGGGGAAGAATCCAAAATTGAAGGTTGCTCAGATCTTGTAGTTTTAGGCTCATATTAAGCAAGGCATTAAAATTACAAATCCAATGACAATCTTTCATTGAAATTGGTCAACCGGAACTCAAGATATGGATTTTTAAGTATTTATTTATAATCCGCAAATTAAGGAAAAAGCCAATGACAAACTTGGTTCTTAATTGAGAAGAATTTCTTTTGTTTATCATTAAAAAACATGTAAACAAAGAAGCAAACAAAGTAATACAGCTATATTTTGATTAATACATGTACTCATTTATTTTTTCTTTCTCAGGAGCAAGGTCAAGGATGTGCGAATCAATTCGCAATGTCACATGTCACATTTAACATTTCGTAACAATGTTGTCATGGCAATGAGGCAAATAAACAAATTGTTTTTATCCATAAACAAGTAAGATAATTGTCCGAAAATAGATGTAGTCATGTGCTACATATGGTATAGAACACAATGGTCTAAATTTGAAGTCTGTATCCTATTAGTTTTCAAGTTATAGCTTGTTTTAGTTGTTTACTAGTTGTTTACAACCATTTTTGGGTGTTTACTAGTCGTTTATGGGCATTTTTGGCATGTAAACAATTAAGTAAACAAAATAAAACAGCTATATCTTAATAACCAATTGTCCTAGTGATTTGATTTTTTGTGTATGGGTGCCCCTAAAGACAAGTGTTACAATCCACATGTATTCAGGCAATATATATGATGATACAGTAACAGGTTACCAAGGCAACAAGGCAAATAAACAAATTGTTTTTATCCGTAAACAAGTACGATAATTGTCCCAAAATAGATGTACTCATGTGCTACATATGGTATAGAACACAATGGTCTAAATTTGAAGTCTGTATCCTATTAGTTTTCAAGTTACAGCTTGTTTTAGTTGTTTACTAGTTGTTTACAACCATTTTGGGGTATTTACTAGTCATTTATGGGCATTTTTGGCATGTAAACAATTAAGTGAACAAAATAAAACAGTTATATTTTATTAACCAATTGTTCTAGTGATTTGATTTTTTGTGTATGGGTGCCCCAAAAGACAAGTATTGTAATCCACATATATTCAGGACAATATATATGATGATATAGTAATGGGTTGCCATGGCAACAAGGCAAGTAAACCAATCATTCTTTATCCATAAAAGAGAAAGATAATTGCCCCAAAACATGTTTATTTAGAGTTCACATTGACTCCTTTACTTTTTTATGTTTGATCTTTACCAGTAAAATTGCATTTTATAGCATGTTTCATACAGTAAATAATTTTTACAATTTGTACTTCAATAAATGAAATACTATACTTTTATATTGAGAAATGTCAATAAATCATATTGGTAATGCAAAATATACAATGTGCTGTGTGTTTTATTTCAAGAGTCTACTTGGCTGGAACAATTTCAAGATTATTTTCTCGATAGTCTTCTACCAACCTATAAGAATACACACAGTCATCATCTTTGTAAGTAACATTAAACCAGTCCGGGAAGCCTGGCACTTGACTTATAACTGTTCCTTCATAGGGAGTTTTTACGCCGCTTTCATCGTTCATCCAATGGATAATATCTTTTCCCACAAGAAGCGGGATAGAAACAGACTCATTTGGTTCAATTCGCTCTGTGGCTTGTCCTTCCTTGACTGACAAAGCAGCATCAATGAATCTGTGTAAATGTTCCTGGAGATCTGTCCATGGTCTTTGCTTTCCTACTACGGAAAAATTAAATTTTTTATCATCTTTCAAATATTGTTTTAATACCTCCCTTCGGAACTTGATTTGGTTTTTCAATGCTCGGAAACTTTCACTGTCACCTTGTTTTGTATTTGGTATTGTGTTCAATACTTCTTGCACCTTCTGCCTACTTTGCCAGAGTCCAGCATCTATGATGGTTTCTGTCAGTGCCTTTTTCCGACGAAATGCATTGTTTCTTGATGCCTCTAATTTTTGTTTCTTTTCATCCTGCTTTTTAATCAACTGCTCTTGTCTATATTGTTCTTTCTTTCAGTTTTTGTTTAAATTCTTTCCTCTCCTTTCCAATAATCTGTGATGTGAGCTTCTTCAATTCATCTGGAGAAAGAGCATTCACAAACTCTGATGTCTTATTGAACACATACATTACTTGTGCCTCGTTTGTTATGGCCGACGCATTTGGTCGCTTGTGTACAAGGAAGTCTAGATACCCAAACACAGTTTCAGGTAGTTTGTTATGTTTTGGTGTTGATAATGTTTCATTAAGAAAACTTTGATCATCTTTCAAATTATAAAACTTTCCTCCTGGTAGGTATTCCTTTGTTACTCTAGCAATAAGCTGCTGCAGTGCTCCAATTGTGTGTTTCATCATTTCATGTACTATGTCGTCATGTTCATATGGTCTGCTCAAACAATCGTAAATCTCATCTTTTTTAATTAAATTATTGTCAAAGCAAGAGATCTCACCATGTATAAGTTCTGAAATTTTTTCATCCGATGCAAGGCACTCTTTGAAAAAGTTGTCCAGTTTTGTGTGTATATTACACATTTCAAGTATATGTCCTTTGTTTTCTATGACACGCCACAAAGGTGCTGAAATAAGTTTGTTAATTAAACCCAGAACCTTAGTTCCAGCAACATAAAGAGGAACTTGTACATCTGTGTGAACTACTTTTAATAATCCATTTGATAAATCAATAGTGTTATGTAGGAAATCAAAAATGTTGTCACGAAGAAAAAATACGCATCCACCAAGATGAAAAATAATATTGAATCTGTTACCCCTGAAATTTTGCAGATATCTTTTGTTTGTGCCATGTTTTGATTGGTAAGTTTTCCAGTGTCTGAATGCCCCATTTTTATCGTCACCCCTTTAGACAGTGCTTTACAAATTGTGCGCACGAGCCGCACTACACCACTTTCAGTTGAGTTTGTGTAACTGAAACGGATGTTGTTTAAAGCTGGTGCACCGACCATTTTGCCATCTAAAAATAACGATTCAAACTTTTTAAATGATTCTCCAATAGTTTCAGCGATAGAAATAAGAAGGTGCAAGCCACAAAAGAAATTGTTCATGCGGCCAAGTGATTCCTTTGCAGCTGGAGTAAACTTATCCCATCCCTCGACACACCTTGGGAGGCATTCTTTACGATAACTCTCTAACAAACTGTTAAATTTTGATTCGTTTGCAGCACGATCACTCATCGTGTTTTTAATATTAGCTAAAATTTTCATTCCAATATCTGTCTCATCACCAGTATTGCCTTCACTGCATACATCACTTATATCATCCAACATATCCTTAAATGTGTTAAGAGTATCCTCCGCTGACTTAGAAAGCATCTCGCGTAAACCCAAAACGTATGAGTTCTCTGCATCACTTATAGTGTATGTCATAAAAACTTCACCAGCCTTTGGACTTTCATCTGTAGCCAGTGTTAAATTGTTTTTTGTTTGAGTTGCTGTAATTGTTTTTGAGCTATCAGTAATCTTTCCTCATTCATTTGCGCCACAGTTCGACCACTTGGCAGCTTATCTGGAGTAAGACCCGCCATATTCAAAACTGACTTGACGATGCTTCCAACATGATCAAAGCTGACGTGAATGAAAGCAACTCATATATACACACCCGTACTTTATCAATGTATGTCCAGTGACCATTTTGTACTGCCATGAGTTCAATAATTCCCTTCTTTTTCTTGTGTTGTGACAACTCGTCTTTCAGCTGAGCATTTGCTTCTTTTAGTGCGAGTATTTGTTCTTTCGAATCTTTTATTTCCAATTGAGTTTTAACACTATTTCCTCAAGAAACGCTGATTCTTGAACTGAATTATCATATTTGATTCAAGTTGTTCGCATTTTCGTTGCAGTTCACCCATCGTTTTTTTATTTGTTTCATTTGAATCTTTGTATTTGTTCACTTGTGTATCTACATGTTGTAAATCTCTTTTCAACTGCTTTAACAAGCGGACAAGATAGCTCAATCAGGTAAGCACTCGACTCCAGTGTATGCTCATCCATGCGTATAGGCGTGCGTTCGAGCCTGTGAGATTCTGGTATCTTGTAATTTCCCTGGACAAGAAATTAACCGCTTGGTTGTCTCGATTTACCCATGCGATATTTGGGGAGCTGGTCCCGGCTGCGATGGTTATCTCGATGTATGTTTGCTGATAAGGGAAAGCGCTGATCCCGATCTGCTGCATCCCTTGAAATGATGCTACATGGTTTATGGTATGGTTGGGCCACAGTGATCAGCGGCCATTTGTGAAAGCGCTTAGAGGTCAATAGCATAAGGCGCTATATAAATCTCTGCTATTATTATATATTTTTATTTATCGTGTCCTTTTTTCCTGCGATGGTAGCCAAATGTCTTTTCTCTCTTCTGTTGCGTACAGCCACCTTATGTGGAGATGGTCACAGTTTAAGGGTTTCATTTGACAGTTTAAGGGTTTCATTTTATTTTTTCAAACTATGAACTTTACTGGCTAAACTTTCACTTGCAGATTTGATGGCTTGAAATTCATGTTTTGAGGTGGTATTTTCAGTAAATCTTTTCCCAAGTTTTCCATTTGAATTTCCCAGGGTGTATTCGGTTTCTTCCCATTCAGTTAGTGCTGTTTTATCTCTGTGAAGGTTACTCACAGCAGCTTTGCGATTTTTCATTAGACGTTTCCACTGGTTTGAAATATTGGCTTCGCTTGGAATGTCATGTAGTGCAATACCTGTGAGTTGGCTCATCCACATTTGAACATCCTTCCAAGTTGAAGATGTTTCCATCTTAACACCATGTAGTTGGTAGATATGCTTGTTTACTAACTGGGTAGGTATGTTCTCGAGTCGCCCTGCAATCATGTCCTGCACCTGTGGTAGGATTATTCACAAAAACAGAAATTGTGTTAACTTGATTAAAACCCTGATTTTTTTTTTACATTTCCTAAGTTATTCAAAAATGAGGGTATTTTGGTACAGCTACATAATGAAATACTTTGAAGGTTTTTTCTCCAGGTAATCCAATCTTCCACCTGCATTTAAAACTGCATTGATTTGTCTTATCATATATAATCTGCCCCACCCAGGCCCAGTTATAAGGGAAGCTGCATATTGGGGCAATCTACACGGAGCGCAGATCCAGATCCGATGTGCATCACCGAGATCCAGATCACAGATAGATTATGGGAGATACTGTTTAAGAACTCTACACGGCGCAGTGAGTGTGAAAGTACAGTGCCCTTTCGAAGCTTAAAGTGTACAAATGCTACGCGTAACCTTGGTGATCGAGGAATACTTTACGCGTAACCTAAAAGTATGCACTTAAAGTGCAGCAACACTAACCAAGCATGTACACACTATGTACGCATTGCAGATCTGGATCAAGTTTGGCCGTTGCCCGTGTAGACGCAAACTGGATACCCGATCTGGATCCGATCTGGATCTGCGCTGCTGTGTAGATTGCCCCAATGGTAAATATTACAATCTACAATAGGTTCTGCTCTGAAAACGGATGCAGCGAATCATTAAAGCGGTTTGATCTAAATGGAAAATCACTATATAAAAACTGATTATTTTATAATATTATTATTCTATAATTTGAGAAATGTGAAAAATAACTACCTGTGGCTCTGTCAAGCATGGTGTAGGCCCTGGATTAGATTCAATGTCACTGCAGAGCAGCAGTGTTGATTGTAATGAGTAATACTGCTGGAAATCAGTTGTAGCAAACATCAAACAGGTAACCACCAACATTGTACATATGAGGACAGTTGTCCTATCATCATCATTATCTTCCCATTCTGGACTTGACTTATTTTGGTGCCTTGAGGCCTTTGACGCTGGCATGGAAAATGTCCCAATTCGTTGCCTCCAAATATCTATGCTGACACCCATGGCTAAGAAAGACAGATATCTAGGGGAAAAATAGGAAACAATTATAAGTTCTATCATCATCATCATCTTCACCATCAGGCAAAAAAAATGTTTGTTTGCCCTACGGGACCGACTGTAAAATGCCAAAAATTTGGATCGTTTTTTTTAAAGACCTAAAATATGAAAACTCACCATTTTTGAATGTAAAATTTAGAAGTAGAAAGTTTCATGTTTAGCAGTATGAAATTCTGGTCCAAACAAAAAAAAAATTAAAAAATGACCGACCGACCGACCCAAAATTTTAATTTTTCCACTGGAGGGCAAACAAACAATTTTTTTTGCATCATCATCATCTTCATCATCATCACCACCATCACCATCGTCAATCATCATCACCATCACCATCGTCAATCATCATCATCGTCAATCATCATCATCATCATCATCATCATCATCATCATCATCAATCATCATCATCGATCATCATCATCATCGATCATCATCATCATCAGGCAAAAAAAAAATGTTTGTTTGCCCTACGGGACCGACTGTAAAATGCCAAAAATTTGGATCGTGTTTTTTTTAAGACCTAAAATATGAAAACTCACCATTTTTGATGGAAAATGTAAAATTTAGAAGTAGAAAGTTTCATGATTAGCAGTATGAAATTCTGGTCCAAGCAAAAAAAATTAAAAAATGACCGACCGACCGACCCAAAATTTTAATTTTTCCAGTGGAGGGCAAACAAACAATTTTTTTTGCATCATCTTCATCATCATCATCATCACCATCGTCGTCATCGTCAATCATCATCACCACCATCACCATCGTCGTCATCATCATCGCCAATCATCACCATTGTCGTCATCATCGTCAGTGATCATCACCATCGTCATCATCATCGTCAATCATCACCATCATCAATCATCATCACGCCATCATCATCATCATCAATCATCATCATCGATCATCACCAATCATCCTCATCATCGACATCCAAAATTATGTTTAAAAAAATTGTCAAATTGTTCTAAAATTACCATCGCCATCGTTATCAACAAATATATTCATCATCATCACTCATCATCATCATCACCATCATTTTAAATCAGACAAGCATCATTGTATAAAATCATAATTTATTTTTAACAATTTTTTTTTTTTTTTTTACAAAAATCATTTATTAATAAAATTTATTCATAATTGACACATTTGCATCCCCCAACATTCTTGAATTATACTCATATTCATCATTATATAACACGGCAAAGTCAAGTTCGCAACGCGTCAACACCCGTCATTCGTCCCGGGCCATTTCCCTGCAGCCGTATGCTGAAGCCCCCGGCACAATAACCACACTTGCGTTTCAATGCGTTCAATGTTTATCACTGAAAGTGGACATTTCTAAGATATTTCGGGGCCGATCTTTCAATTAAACACACTTAAAAATACTTAACTCTACCCCCTATACCCATAAAAGTCGATTAAATGTACTTACTTTTATCTTAGCGCAAAAATCCGTGAAGAAGTTGTCAAAAATTCTCTATCGATTCAGCTCGACGCCATCTTCCTTTCAGGCAGGTACACTCGTGACATCCCACAATTCAAAGCGTGAAATAGGTACTTCCGGTTTCTAAAAACTGCACCCCCCTCGATTCCAATGTTTACACGGCGAGATTTTATGTGCATAGCGCCGCCAACGGACGGACTGATTCTTTCGCTACCAAAAAAGATACTCGGAAACTCAGGGTTGACACTGTCCTTAAGCCAACCATTCAGATATATAAAAATAGTCACTTTAAATACCACAATTTCATAATTTTGAAATTCTCAATTTTCTCTAACATTACTTTTGCAATACTGTTGAGTTTGTGAGTTCTCATTTGTATAAGTGCCATTTGACACATATCTACCAATTGCTTCTCAAAACAAAAGTTACATGTCACATTTAATTTATCACATCTGGGCTCATAACCTAGTTGCAATAATTTCTAGTTCATTTTAGACACTTTACCTCTAGTCCATATATGTCTTGTCTATTTTTAAGCCATTTCTCTATTTCTTCAGTTGAACTTAATAACTAAAAACAAACCACTAGACTGGGACTCTGTTTGGGGACAAACACATTATGGCCAGTGACAAATATGTACAACCCTATCGCCAATGTGCAGAGGTCCACAGAGACTTAACTCTGTACCAACAGAACGCCAGCACCAAATGTTTACAGCAGTGCAATATTTTCATCCATGACATTTCCCCATAAATTTGATGCCATGTTCATAAAGCTTCTTTAGGGTACCTCTTACCTGGAAAAAAGGAAGGGTACCCTAGGGTGCAGTTTTAAGGAGTGTGTGGTGTACATGTGCACATGTGTGAGTGTGTGCATGTATGTGTATGAACATTTGTTTGACTTTACAACCAAGACCTAACACAAAGAAATTATTTCAAACAAGGGTCCTCGGAAGTATAACAAAGGTCCTCGGAATCATAACAATGGGATTTATTCCATGTTTGGCTTCACAACCGGGGATGCAGAAACATAGGTCATACAAAAGTATGTGTGTGTTTTTTTTGTGTGTGTATGTGTGTGTGTGCATGTGTGTGTGTGTGTGGGGGGGTGTGTGTATGTGTTTGCATGCGTGCAAGTGTGTGTCCACAGAGAATGGGAGACAGTCAAATATAAAGCACATATCAAAGGAAATCAGATTTCAAAAGTGAACATTTTGGCTAACGAAATAAGACTTAGTTACCTACCATATGTGTAAAAATTAAATGACATAGTTTGTAGCTGTGTGTGTGTCTTTCTTGATGATTCCTTCATCTCACGCTAAAAAATTAATTTCTGCACCTCTGTATGTGTATGTGCGTGTGTGGCAGCAGTGGTGGAAGCATCCATTTTTTTGGGAACATGCATTTACTTTACACATGTCCTACAGGGAGTAAGGACTGATGTCATAGCTTTCATGCAGTGTTAAATGTAAGCATTGCGTTAAGTCCTAGCTGTAAACGTGAGCGTACAAAGTCAGCGTGCATGATACGCACACAAAATAGCTGCGCGAAAGTGATGACATCACTAGTGATGACATGACTCCTTACTTCTGTTCGGATGAAGTGTAACTATGAAACCCCGTAATTTTTCCTTTGTGCTACAATTATTCTTTGCATGAATGGTACAACCTATGAAAGCCCAATCTTTCATGTGTTATCACACTGATTATGTCAGCAAGGATGAAATGGCCAACAAGAAACCACTGCCTTGTTATATTCAGATTAATAATGGAAATTTCCCTAAACCAAATATCAATGAATGGTGCTAGTACTACATTGCCCATTTGCCTTAGTCGCATTGTCCTCATTTACCTAGAATCACCACTAACTGCCATGATTTCTGCACAGAATATTATATTTGACACAGAGACAGATAACAAAGGGTTAATACATGCTGAGTGTGACCTTGCGCAATCCAGTACAACGCACGCTGTGTGTCAAGGAGGCTTCCCTAAGCGAGAAATGCTCCCGTTTCTGGTGCCCATAAGTCTTATTCAAGCAATTGTTCTATAAATATCCTGGCTTTTAAAAATATTGCTCTTCAGCTCGGCAGTATTATATTGAGTAGTGAGCCACGGTACTACTGTACTTTCTTCACTCTTTTTTCTTTTTGGCTGGGACCCCCAAAAGTGAAATATAAATTTACGTCAGAGTTGCAACGGGATTTACCTCAAAGCTAAAGTTTCTTAAGTTCCAGGTCGTCAATCGACTTATGTTCTTTCACATGTATGTGTTATTATATGGCACAATATGATGTGGTTCAAAAACTGTTAAAGCCTGGCTGTATCTTTAATCATAAATTCCATGTCCTAATTGGCATAATTAACAAACACAAAAAGATAAAAGCACACTTACCTGTTATAGAAATTGATGTTGTTGTTGTCAGATGAAAGCAGAAACATGAAATAAACAAGAAAAAAGTAATAAATGGTTACAATATGAACATATCTTCATGATATATTTTTCATTTTGGGTACGTAATTATAAAATGTATGGAATCCTATAAAAACAATTATACCCTTGACACCTACTCTAAGAGAAGATATCAGTAGCTTCCCACAATGCATTGCTTCTAATGGAGGTTTTGTACAGGTATTGATGTGAATCATTAGAGATGAAACATGGCTAAAATAACAGTACTGATCACAGACTTGCATTTTAAGAATGTTTCATCTCTAACGATTCACGCGACTACCTGTACAAAAATCTCCATTGTAAGCAATGCATTGTAGGATATTACTGATTTCTTCTCTTCCTACTCTATACCATGCACTTTATGCTATTAAAGCATATGAAACAAATTAGGTGTGTAGAGTATAATGTAATTATGCCAAAGCTGGTCTCAATGATAATGTTATGTTAGTCCATATGTGATTAAAAAGTTTCAAACAAAAGTTAACATGTCACATTAATTATCACATCTGGGTCATAACCTAGTTGCAATAATTTCTAGTTCATTTTAGGACACTTAACCTCTAGTCCATTAGTTTTTTCTATTTTTAAGACATTTCTATATTGCTTCAGTGCACTTAAATAACTAAACACAAACCACTAGAATGGGACTATGTTTGGGGACTAACACAGTATGGCCGTGACAAATATGGAAACCCCTATCGCCAATGTGCAGAGGTCCACAGAGGACTTAATACGGTACAAACAGAACGCCAGCCCCCAAATGTGTTCCAGCAGTGCAATAGTTTAATCCATGCCATTGGTTCACCATAAATTGATGCCATGTTCATAAAGCTTCTTTAGGGTACCTATACCTGGAAAAAGGAAGGGTTACCCTAGGGTGCAGTTAGTTTTAAGGAGAGTGTGTGGTGTAATGTGCACAGGTTGAGTGGTGCATGGATGGTATGAACATGTGTTGACTTTAACACAAAGGACCTAACACAAAAAAAAAAAACCCCCCAAAAAAAGAAAATTTTATTTCAAACAGGGTCCTCGGAAGTAGAACAAAGTCCTCGGATATAACAATGGGATTTATTCCATGTTTGGACTTCACGACGGGATGCAGAAACATAGGTCATACAAACGTATGTGTATGTGTTTTTTTTTTGTGTGTGTGTATGTGGGTTGTGTGAGGTGTGTGTTGTGTGTGGGGGGGTGTGTGTAGTGTGTGCATGCGTTTGGCAAGTGTGTGTACACAGAGAATGGGAGACAGTCAAATAGAAGCACAATCAACGGAAATAGATTCAAAGTGAACATTTTGGTTAAACGAAATAAGACTTAGTTACCTACCATATGTGTAAAATAACATGACATAGTTTGTAGTGGGTGTGGGGCTTTCTCTGATGATGCATTCATCTCACGCTGAAAAATTAATTTCTGCACCTCTGTATGTGTGTGTGCGTGTGTTGTGGCGCAGTGGCTGGAAGCATCCATTTTTTTTGGGAAAATGCATTTACTTTACACGGTCCTCACAGGGAGTAAGGATGATGTCATAGTTCATGCAGTGTTAAATGGCAAGCATTGAGTTAAAGTCCTGCTGTTAATCGTGAGAGTACAAAGTCAGCGTGCATGATACGCACACGAAATAGCTGCGCGAACGTGATGACATCTTAGTGCTGACATGACTCAGTTACTTCTGTTCGATGCGGGCTAACGATGAAACATCGTTAATTTTTCTTGTGCAAATATTCTTTGCATGAATGGTACAACCTATGAAAAGCCCAATCTTTATGTGTATAACACGGATTATGTCAGCAAGGGATGCTGTGAAATGGCCACAAGAAACCATCGGATTGTTATATTCAGATTAATAATGGAAATTTCCCTAAAACCACAATTCACTTGAATGTGATTAGTAATTACATTGCATTTGCCTTAGTCGCATTGTTCTCATTTACCTAGAATCACCACTAATGCATGCTTATGACCACAGAATATTATATTTACCTAGAATCACCACTAACTTCCATGATTTCTGCACACAGAATTTAGATTACTCTAGAAGCAAACACTAACTGTCATGATTTCTGCCCGAATATTATATTTACTAGACCACACTAAACTGACATGATTATCGCCACAGAATATTATATTACAGAATCCCACTAACTGCCATGATTTCTGCACAGAATATTATATTTACTAGAATCCAACCACTAACTGCCATGATTTTGCCCAGAATATTATATTTAACCTAGGAATCACCACTAACTGCCCTGATTCTGCCAGAATATTATATTTCCTCGAATCACACTAACTGCCATTGATTACTGCACAGAATATGATATCTTCCCACAGAGACAGATAAAAAGGGTTAATACATGATGACGTGTGGACCTTCGCAATCACAGTACAAACGCAGCTTGTTGCGTTCAAGGAGGTTCCCTAAGAGAGAAATGCTCCCGTTTCTGGTGCCCATAAGTCTTACTCAGCAATTGTTCTATAAATTCCTGGCTTTTAAAATATTGCTCGTCAGCAAGGAGTATTATACTTGAGTAGTGAGCAACGGTACTACTTGTACTTTCTTCATCTTGTTCTTTGGATTGGACCCCCAAAAGTGAAATATAAATTACGTCAGAGTTGCAAACGGATTACCTCAAATCTAAAGTATAAGTTTCCGGTCGTCAACGACTTATGTTCTTTCACATGGTGTGGGTTATCTATATGGCACAATATGATGTGGTTCAAAAATCAAAACTGTTTAAAACCTGGCTGTATTGTAATCATAAATTCAGTCCTAATTGGCATAATTAACAAACACAAACGATAAAAGCATACTACCTTAAGAAATTGATTGTTGTTGTGGTCAGATGAAAGCAGACGACACATGAAATAAACCAAGAAAATAAAAGTAATAAAGGTTTGACAATTCTGAACATAGTTTTAATGATGTGATATTTTTCATCTTTGGGTACGTAATTCTAAAATGTATGCGAATCCTATAAAAAACAATTATACCCTTGACACATACTCAAGAGAAGATATCATAGATTCCACAAGGAATTGCTCTAATGGAGGTTTTGTACAGGTATTGATGTGAATATTAGAGATGAAAACATGGCTAAAATAACAGTTACTGATCACAGACCTTGCATTTTAAGAATGTTTCATCTCTAACGATTCACGCGACTACTATGTACAAAAATCTCCATTGTAAGCAATGCATTGTAGGATATTAATGATTCTTATCTTCCTTACTCTTGCCATGCCTTTATGCTATTAAAGCATATGAAACAAATTAGGTGTGTAGAGATAAGGTAATTATGCCAAAGTTGGTCTCAATGATAATGTTAGTTAGTCCATAGTGATTAAAAAGTTTCATTCAAAGTGAGAACAGCTTAAAGACACTAGTAGTGATCCACCCAAAAGAGTCCCAAACAAATTTAATTGAAATTTGCTATTTTAACAAAAAAATAAAAAAAGTAAAAAATTATGCATAAAAATAATATTTTTCCAAATTTTAAGGGATAAAATACCGTCGCGGTTTCTGAACGCTAAAATCTCTTGGTGGGGAGCCGGTTTACAAATTTTTAAATAATCGCTGCAAATACCCCCCTTAAACCCAAAAATCCCCTTAAACCCAACAACCCCCCTTACCACCTGGGCAACCACCCCTTCTTAAACTCGTGCAACCAACCTTAAACCACAACAAGCACCTCTGAAACCCAAGAACAACCCCCCTTAAACCGGAAAACCCATGTGCACGTCGGCAGGCAAGCATTACGCGCATGAGCGTGAAGTGTGCACGTTTTGCGCATGCATTCGCGTATTATGTGCCACAAACCCCTTAAACCAAAAACCCCCCTTTAAACCAAATCCCCTTAAACCCCAACAACCCCCCTTAATAAACATGACAACCCCCCTTAAAACCGTGCAACCCACCTTAAACTCACAAGAAGCCTTAAGCAGAAACCCCCCCTTTAAACCCAGACAAACCCCCTTTAAACACGGACAACCCACCTTAAACCCCCAACAATCCCCTTAAGTCCAGACAACCCCCCTTAAACCAGACAACCCCTTTAAAACCCAGACAAACCCACTTAAACCCAAAACCCCACTTAAACCCAAAAAACCCCAACAAACCCCTTAAAGCTGACAACCCCCCTTAAACCAGGGACCACTATACCCCCTTTCAAACCGGACAACCCCCTTAAAACTGGACAACCACTACCACCCCTGGACAACCCCCCTTAACCACGTGCAACCCACCTTAACACACAAGCCCCATTACGCACAGAAAACCCCCTTAAAACCCGGACAACCCCTTTAAATCCAGACAACCCACCTTCCTAACCCCACAATCAGTTAAATCCAGGAAAACCCCCTTAAAACCCGGACAACCCTTGAAACCCAGACAACCCACCCTAACACCCCACAATCCCTGACACAAACAACCCCCCTTAAAGCGGGCAACCCCGTGTTGGTCTTAAACCCGGACAACCCCCCTTAAACCGGACAACCCCCTTTTCTTTAAACTGTGCAACCCACCTTAAACCACAACAAGCCCCTTCATCCAGACACCCCCCCCACTTTAAACCCGGAAACCCACCTTAAACACCAACATCCCCCTTAAGTCCAGACAAGCCCCCTTAAACCCGGAAAACCCCCTTCCTTTAAACCCAGACAACCCACCTTAAACCCCAACAATCCCCTTAAACCCAAACAACCCCTTTAAAGCTGGAAACCCCCCGTTATAACCCGACAACCCCCCTTAAAACCCGGACAACCCATGGGCAACGTTAGCGCAATTGCATACGCGCATGCGAGTGCATGTGTGCACGTCTGCGAATGCATACGCGTTTATGTGCACAAAATCCTTTAAAACCCCAAAACCCCCCTAAACCCAAAAATCTCCTTAAACCCCAAAACACCCTTCAAACCTGGACAACCCCCTTTTAAACTCGTGCAACCCAACTTAAACCACAACAAGCCCCCTTAAGCCCATGCAACCCTACTTAACCCAGGACAACCCCTTTAACCCGGACAACCCCACCTTAAACCCCAACAATCCCCGTTAAATCCAGACAACCCACCCTTCAACCGGACAACCCCTTTAAACCCAGACACCCACCTTAAACCCAAACAATCCCGCTGAAACCCAACAACCCCCTTAACGCTGGACATACCCCCCCTTAAACACCCGGACAACCCTTTTTAAACCCGGAACAACCCACCTTAAACCCCAACAAGTCCCCTTAAGCCCAGACAAGCCCCTTAAACCCGGACAACCCCATAACCCAGACAATCTCCCTTAACCCAACAATCCCCTTAAACCCAACAACCCCCCTTAAACCAACAACCCCCTTTGAATTAAAGCTGGACAACCCCCTTAAACCCGGACAACCCCCCGTAACAGGAAACCACCTAAACATAATCAGCGGGAGAATGAGAGTACATGATCCCCACCCCCATCAAGTTCATTCAAAATAGGACTTATGGATCTTCAGATAGTTCTTCACAGCTTTTGGGGTAAAAATACCCCAAAATAATAATTAATTATGCCAATTGGTACCTAATGTCGCATTGCCACGCCCAATCTATCAGATGAAGGGGCATGGCAGTCGATCCCACCCACCCTCCACCAATTACCTCACATAACCCTTAGGGGCTATGTTATCGCAAATTCACAAGAGTGTGTGGAAAATACCCAATTACCATTAATTATGCAAATTGTACCTAATTAGCATATGCCCCGCCATAATCTAATCAGATGAAGAGCACGGCAGTCCCCTCCCACCCACCAAGTCACATCATAACCCTTATGGGTCTATGTTATTGCCCGTTCACAAGATTGTGTTGGGAACTACCCAAATTCTCATAATTATGCAAATAGGTACCTATTAGCATATGCACGCCCATAATCTAATCAGATGACAGGGACATGGCATTCCGATCCAAACCCACCCAAGTGACATCCCATAACCCGTATGGGTTCATGGTATGCGTCACAGATTGTGTTGGAAAAGACCCCAAAAATTAACTCATTAATTAGCAAATTCAGGTAACCTAATTAGATTGCCACGCCCATAATCTAATCAGATGAAGGCCATGGCACAGTCCGATCCCACCCCCACAAGTTACTCACCATAACCATTATGGGTCTCATGTTATAGCGTTCACAAGATTGTGTTGGAGCCACCGACGAGGACGCCGCCGACGCCGTGACTGATAGCATTATCCCCCTTCTGCTTTTCAAGCCAGGGGATATATTAAAAAGGAAAAACAACAGTGTTCCAAAGATATGAATCTCCAGTTAAGATGTTGTTCGAAGTGTCCGCCCTACGGAGTAAGGACTAAAATATCCAATTTGTCTTTATTAAGTTGCTTGCAGCCTTATAACTTGCAGGGTATGTTAGGATAGCACATACTGTACAAAACATGTTTTTGTTTTGATTTTCTGATTTGCCAAACCCATCCATGATAGTGCCTTTGAGCAAATAGTGTCAACTTTCACTAGGATTACTTTTCATGAACTTAGCACAATTTCCATATAAAAGTGATAAAAGTGAAAGTGATATCAACTGTTTGACACAAGACAACATTACAAATGTCTGATTGGCTACATAATGAAAAATCTCCTTTTTATGTAATTCAGAGAAATATCCAAAAGAGTCCATGGATTGTGTTAAAATCATTTAAAACAATTCTAAATAAAAAGGGGCTCCCCAAATATAATTAATTTCAATGGACTATTTCCCAATACAGAAATAGTGTTAGTGCTTCAGTCATTTTGACATATCTTGAAAGGGCTTGTGGTTCTTAGGATTCTTAAGCATCTTTTTTCCCAAGTATGATGTGTGTTGAAAAGTATTGGTAATTCTATACGGCAATGTATCTGTGGATTGGTTATTAAAATACCTCTATGTGCATCCTTTGATAATAATAATGGGATACTTGTATTGGCCTGCCAATCCAATATGACATGACATCAGTTCCCAGGTGAGAAAAGGAGTCCGTAAAAACTCATGAAAACATGACAAGGTTGCTGTAGTTCTCCACTGTGACTAACTTATGCAGGCGTCACTTTGAAGCGTGGACCCACCCTCCTCACGTCATCACCTTTCTTCACCTGGGCCAATTATTTATCACGTCAGGATTTCACCATTACTTCACTTGCTTCACAAAAAGCAAAGGCACGGTATCACTATATCTGCAAATTTGTTAGTCCAGGCTTCACCCTTTGATTTATTTCCAAAGGTGACGCTTCACTTCTGTCAATTTTGGCAGATCTGAAGCTTCACCACCGTTTCACCATACTGAAAATTACATAGTTCAAGCTTCACTACTGTTTTATCATACTTGACATTGCATAGTTTTAAGCTTCACCACTGTTTCACCTTCACTATTAGCTTTTGATGTATTTCAAGCTTCGTCTTTCACAATCGTACTTCACCAATGTTCATTTATTACAAGACCATGACTACAATTATGATCAAATCCTGAATTCCACACTTCTTACAAAACAAACAAGTCAATCAGGTTTCAAAGATGCAGCAACATTATTATTTATTTTGTTTTAATCCAATGTTCCTTCAGATACATTTTTGTTGTTATAACAATAAAAAAACAAGATTATAATATGTATACAAAACTTGTTTTAACTACAACTCTTGTTTACTAACTCTTGTTATCTGTTAAAAAACACTATCTATTGTTAACCTGTTCCTTGTTCCAGACAAGTTCCAGGTTTGCATTGTTAGCTTTGACATTGTGTTTATAAATAAATGTACACTAAAAATGATCATGTTGAATTTTGATCATCATTTTGAGTTATTGTGTAACCTCCATGTTTATAAGTGAATGTAATTTTATCAAAATGCATGCAATACTCTAACATTGTTTTGTAAACCAAGCTATTCTGATGGAAGAAGGGAGGGATCAGATCCACCAAAGACCAATATTTGAAGGTCTTCGGATCCACATGAGAAGGGAAGTGCAATTACCTGTGGGTACATACGCTCGACCACAAAAAAACACTCCTGTTTATAGAGACAACCTTTAAAGAAAATCAAAATATAATAAAATATAAAACAAAGCTAAATTTGGGGATGGTTTTTCATATCTCGTGCATAAGGACAATACCCGTGGATTTAAATTTATGTTTGTGTACAAATTACATGTAGTACTTGTTTACTACATTGTTAACTCCTTACAATGTAAAAACATGTTTTTGGCGTGGTTTACAAAGCTTATCAAATTTCCTATTCACATTAGCTTGGTTACACCTCATTCAAGAAACTGTTGGCTGGGTTATTGTGCAACTACCTGATGATGGACCACACAATTTAAGCCTTGCCCATAACCCACTAATTACAGCAGGTCCGAAACTATGAAAGCAAAGCAAACCAAAAAGAAGAAACCCTTAAATACCTGAGAATTTATGAGAGTATCATTATAGAAAGTCTTATGCATGATTACAGTGATCTCAATGCTGTGCTTAATTAGTAGTGGTCACTAACTATGAGCAACAATTGATGGGGAAAGTGCCTCGGAGCCAACATACTATTAGAAATGCACAATACAAACACACTGCATGCGAATATACTTGACTGGTTATGTAATGGCAAAGTGACAAGCAATCAGTGCTAGCAGCATGATTTTAATAAGACCTGACCAATTTCCTGATCAACTCATTCAATATCAGTGTACATGTTCATCCATTTGCAGTTGGGGACTATTCAAATGTATAAGCAGACTCTCAGAAGGTGAAACATTGCAAGAGAGCAAGTTGGTGGTGATGATGATAAAACAGTTGTTTCTGTAAAGGAATTTTTCCAAGAGTGATTTACTCTTTTGGTCCAAATTTCCAAGATTGAAATTACATTTCAAGAGTGAAAAACTACTCTAAGGACTTTGGGCGTTTGCCTGTGCGTGGGGTGCGAGTGTGGGTGTGTGGGAGTTGTATGTAGGTGTGTGTGTTGTGTGTGTGAGGGTGTATAGTGTGGTGGTGTGTGTCTGTGATTTCCCAGCGAACAAGAGTGAAAAAGAATCCAAAGATGTTTATTGCGTTTTTTGTATATGTGTGGGGGTGTGGGTGTTGCGCATGTATGTTGATGTAGTAGAGTATGTGTGTCTGGGTATGTGTGTGTAGGTGTATATATGTGTTGTATGTATATGTGTATGTGCCAATGCACAATCAGAATTACTGATAAGTTCATTGAATTGTTATTTCTTTTTGGCAAAAGTTATTCTCCCTAGGCTTGAAGTAAGGGATATACTAAACAAAAAACATTATAAATAAACAAAAAAATACTCAAACAATGCTGAATAATATGTTTTACATTTAGATATTGCAGCATATTAATAATCTTTTATTGAAAGGATTTTACTAAGTGTCAGGGTGGACAGTATGCCGTCACGGGTAATATCGCATACATATTTGGGTAATCTCGGGGTGGTAATCGGATGTCCTGATGTTTGAAATAAAAAATATACTTTTATGTGCTTGTTAACTATTTCGCCTGAAAAAAAAACGTAGCTATGATTATTTCCTTGGTTCCTAAAAAATGATAGCTAATGATCAAGATTTACCTTTGATTGTTGCTGCAAAGTGTATGTTATCCTTTACGAGGCTACTATAAGGTGTGTGATTCAATTTGCTTTTCGAATTTTCCCGAAAGCGTATATTTTGCAGGGTTTTGAAAAGTTGATTCCAGTAATTCATTCGTTCAAATACATCTATCTGGTTGAAAAGCAACATTTGACACTGATTTGCCGGGGGGAAAAAAATCAATAAAATGCTGTCAAAAACTTCCCCTATTCATATATTGAAGCTAAACCACAAACATCGGATCAATAAGAAGGGGTCATCCAGGATCAATCGGCAAACCAGAAAGATTTCCGAATGTGCTGTCGGTAGTTAGAGCGGCAAACATAAAGCATATTATGTCTCGATGTGACGTTTTTACCATCAGCTACAGTTTCACAACAAGCTCGTTCATGATCAGTGACGATTAAGCAAAATAATCACACAAAGTGTACGCAAATATTAAGTTAAACCGAAGAAAAAATAAACCAAAAGTACGAAGAATAAATACTAATCATAAATTTTAGTAAGGAGTTAAATCTGAAAGACAATGTATCGCGAAAATAGAGCTCAAAAAGGCCGGGATGGAACCTTGAGAGCGAAGTGGGAAGGAAACCAATCGACGATGACGGCCATGACGCCCATGTGGTTTGGTTCGTTCTTTAGTTCGAGAGTCGGATTGTGTAAAATGGAGGTGGAAAATATTCATGTCTCTATTGCACGATCTTGCTGATAGGATATAGGTTATCATTTCAACCGCAATCAAAATCGACTCTCTTATTCCATGTCCATATTTGTTTGTTTATGTATTCCACCAGTCTTTTACTTTTCCTTTGCTTTGTGTATTTGCCACGACTAAGGCGGTGGGTGTGATGGAAAGGATGGTCCTTACTTACTTTAAAATTATAACCGGTAATTTTATACTTTCTTGCTTGCGCGAGATTTAGTTATTCTTTTTCATTCTATCTGATGTAGGGGGCTACCCTGTAGTCAGACAGGTTTGTTTTTATTTTAATAGGTCTATGTGAGTAAATATTTACGTCTTTTCATCCTGGAAATAAAATGAGAAAGTCTATTAAGTTACAGCAATGGTTAGCCGGCAACAGCTGATCGCACGTCATTATTATTTTACTATTTTTTAAGTTTTACAAAACAGTGAGGTAGAAATAAATCTAAACGTTGATCAGTCATGATCTATGATATCCCAATAGATCTTCTTTTACTCTTTCAAATGACAATCCATTATAGCATGTACCACTTAAAACTTGTTGGCGCCTGGTAAGTGGATACCCCCGTGCGTCGACAAACAATTATTGATTTGATAACAATAACACAAGAAATTTGTTCTTAGTTTCATAAGTGCTGCCGACTCTCTGTGTCGGTGATCCGCCGGACGGCGGTGATTCTTCATGGTGCTTTGTGAGGATTTGTGAGGAAATGCACGATTTCGACATGTTTTCGACGCGACCGACGTAATGGATTCGACGTCTTATCACCAGGAATCACAAATCACACGTCAAAGCTTCACCCCTTTCAAAAACCTTATAGGTAAAGCTTCACCAAATGAAAATAAAAGAACGCCAGGACTTCACTATAGCAAGAAATATATTGACCTGAAGTTTCGACGTCAAGTCGGCGTCGATATTTGGCGACCCGTGAGGAGGGTGGGTCCACGCTTCAAAGTGACGCCTGCATTAGCTGTTCCTTGAATCCATTTGATTTTTCCCATCTTTTACCACATTAATCATTCTAATTGAGGCAAATTATTTTTTGCCGGTACAAGCATCACAAAAGGTATGACGACCAATCAGCACACGAAATATAACAAGGCATTTTTGTGGTAACGGCAGAGTTCATTGCATTGGAAAACTAAGGCAACCTCACTGTATTTTCAAGAATTCAGGACACCAACAATTGGCGTGATATTACCCACAATGCATCAAAAATCTGTAATGCCAATTAAGCTTATCTTATTTTCATTTATGTTTCATTTGAGGTCATCCTTACAACATTCTTCAGAGCCCAATTTGTCACTTTCCATTGAATAGGACACTTTGGCAATCAAAGCACTTTATTTGCAGAAGGAAAAATAGACTTTTACAGATTTTGACGATGTGATGTAAAAGGTCATGTTGGGGGTCATGTTTTTCCGGTTGAAGGTGAAAATTTCCTGGTGAGCAGGCAAAAAAAGGGCTGATTTGGCGGGGTTTCAAGCTTTTTCCCCCGATCAAAGTTCTCTGGGGTGGCAACCGCCACCCACCCACCCACCCCCATCCAGCCTGTTATGCTACTGGCATGTTTCTCAAACTATCCAATATCTGACACAACATGAAATTGCCTTATTCCACAGTATAGATGCCCATTTTAACTTCAATATGGTTTAAAACAATTGAAACACATACATAGTAGATTATTGACAACTTTCTTTAAATATTTTTTCTAGCCTTTCCGAGTTGAATCCCAACATCTTCCCACTTCTTTTAACAAAATGCCCGGTCCCATGGTATTCAAATTCAAGAACCATTTATCTCAAAAACAAAAAGTTCATTTTGTATGTTCTCCTCTCAGCTCCGATTGCACATCACGCACACTCTGCGCACAAGTTTAATATACCCTGTGGAACAACACGTCATGAGATGCTAGAGTGAAAATGCTTTCTACGCTTAAGTTCGCTAAGGATGTCTTAACAGATTATAATCTGGGAACAAAGCCAAAAACTAGTACAGGGCTGCTATAACATACACCATCCTCCTTAATACATACAGGCAAGCATAAATAATTTCCACGTTTAGTGAACTCGTTTTTCCCACTTGAGAGCAAACTTACTTGATATTTTGAAAAATACATAATCTAATCCCCATTGTAACCGATAACAGGTTTGACCCAATTTCTTTTTTCCAATCGGGTATAGTAACAAAAGGCATCAGTGTTGTTTTTCCTCATGTTATTTGATGTGTAGGAACAAGGACAAACCGTTTCCAAGTGAGGGCTAACTTCATTTCTCACTTGAGGGGAACCATTAATATCTGAATTATACATTCACTTTCCTCAATTGTAAGTACCATATTCTGAGATTTGTTTCTTTTATTTTTAAACAGTTCTTTGAAACCTATGTTGCAACTGACCTGAAAAGCATATACTTTCCTTTAATTGACTTTTATATTGAGTGGTGGTTGTTAGGTAAAAGCAAAGATGATTTTTTTCTGTTAGTAACAGAGCTATCTTCCTATTGAATGGATGAACAATGTAAGCACACAGCAAATTCATTATAGATTTTTTTTACTTCTTTTGCAATGCATATAGGAATATGGTCACACTGACACTCTTTTTTGGTGGATATGACCACAGATCCCATCACAAAACTTGAAAGGTCTGTGAGGTTTGTTTTTTTTTTGGCTCAAATTTTTGAGCAAGTGATTACTCTGACAAAGTTTAAAGTTAAATGGATCATTGTGTACAACAAGAGTCATAACAAAACAGGGATGTAGGCAGACATGATCTTCTATGAGGAGAAGGATGACAATGACAGAATCTATTATTGCCCTTTTGGATAAAGCTGCCGGGTAGATAAAATACTTATTATGTTATGAAAAAAACGATTGCTTTAACTTTGGACATTTTTCAGTTCTTTTTATCCAGTATACTATAAAAAACTATGACAGTACTCATTTTAAACATTGTTTTCACTTCATTTAACTTTCTGTGAAAAGACTTCATGTATTCTAAATCAATAATCCCAACATCCCCAGTTTAATTTTACTTGTTTGGTTTCAGGTCTTAAAGAGACATTGTCAAATGAAAAGTGATTTTAATGGCATAAAGGTAAGGATGAACCTTTCAGGTTTCAACAGACTCACTCCCACTTGGAGGAACAGAAAACAAGTTTGTTGTTTTTCAAGTTTACGTGGCTGTTTAAAGAGACATAGAAGATTTTTTTGAGGATACATATTCTCTCAATTTGCACTTGATCAGTTGTAGGACACCTACCAAGAATGTTTCCAAGTTTTATTGGACACACAGCTGTTTGACCCCATACACAAACAATTCTCTTTTATTTTTAGAGCAATTTTAAGCAATGGTGACACAATTTTGACAACTGATATAAGTAGGGACATGCAAGAGCTATTACCTCCGCAAAAATCAGGATAATCCATTGCGGGAATCTTGCCATATAGACCTACAAAGGTCAGAATTTGTATGTTATAGCGCCCTCAATATGCCTATTTCCCATAGAAAGACGTGTAAAACTAGATTTTTATGAAAAATCATATTTGCCCGCAATGTAATGCCATCAAATTTACACAGGATGTAGTGGAATAAATAATCCAAATTAGTTGTTAAAAGTGTGTCGCCGTTAATATTTGTTGTCTTATTCTCGTTTTGTCATAATAAATGAGACTTTCAAACAGCTGTGGACAAACAAGTAGTTCTAAAACTAAGTTCTGGATTTGCCTGCTATCGTAATCAGCCCTATATAGAAAATCATGCTTTGATTTCTGTTGAGCACTATATAAAAATACCAAATTATCTTATTATAAAGATAGCATTTTCAGCTTATTCACCCCAGGTGTTGTCTAATACATTCGTAAACACTCAAAATATGTCAACTCTATTAGTTTTAATTCGCAACAATGTATCATGTGCAAAACAATTTTTTTTTGAGAAGTTCCATGCAAAAACATGATAAGGAGCACTGAAATCCTGCCTCATGTTGGAATGTGCATTTATGTAGGCAATAGGCATTAGTCTTAATTTTCTTAAAATAGCCAATAATAGAGTTCACTCAAAATACCGTATCAAAATCCCATAAACAGCTGTTATACAACCCAGCTTTAAACAGGATTTTCTCTGTGAAACTATCAGGAAATTGAAGGCTGTACTAGTACAAATATTAAAATAAGAGCTAGCTTGGTACCAGCTAGCATTAATATATATTCTTTATCAAAGGGCAAGGAAGTAAAGTATCCTTGTTTGAAACAGACCTCATTGGTCCACTTGAGAAACAGAGTCTACTAAAATATTTAGGCCCACTTAGATGTATACGGACATTGTGCATTCATCATCATTATAGAGGCTTGGATGCCATACGCATAGAAATATAACAGGAAGAAGTGAATCGCGTGTATTACGGAAAAGCAAAAACCCGTAACCAATTTCTCTCACACCCAGTACGCTATGGTTGTTGTTGCGCAAGCATTTGTGCGTTGTCACTGTTGTTGCGCAAGCACATGGACATAAAAATCTCTGTATGACCGTATTTGAACCAATCCCCAGAAAATATACCAAAAATGACAGATTTGCTACCCATCCTTATACCTTAAGTTATTGAACCAGGGATGCTGCCTCCTTGTGGGGAATCTTACCCCCCTGTGAAATCAGTGATTTTCTGCACATGTGTCAATTTACAGTGAAAACAACATAGGCCTATAGTGTACTAACAAATTTGAATATATTCTTCCTTTTTTTTTTTTTTTTTTTTTTTTTTTTTTTTTTTTTTTTTTTTTTTTTTTTTTTTTTTTTTTTTTTTTTTTTTTTTTTTTTTTGCCCCCTCCCCTTTGTCCCCCTGAAAAAATTGAGGGCGCTCTTCAAAAAAATGTGCTAATCAGGCGGTGGCGGCCAAGCCTCATTCATTATAGCAATTCACCAAAAATGTCAAAAAAAATTACAGCAATACGGAGTGCAAACCACAAACCAATTTGGGTGCTTTGATGTGGGTCGGTCATGGGTGTTCCCATGACCTACATACGACCTCGTCCTCGTTCGTTATTAATACAAAACAATTCAGAAATAACCCTTCCAGTGGAGTTGATTCTTCAACTCCAACGGTTTTGGAATAAGAAAATATTCCTTGACAACATATAAAAAATTCAGAATTTTTCGTCAAGATTTCGCTTTTACGTGTTAAACCAATGGGGACGTCTGAAATTGGGATTTCTTGGCCGCCCTCCCCTGGTGCTAATATTGCTTTAAGAACCCCCCTGTGCAAGAGTAGTACACACAGTATCTAAGCTTGTCTATATGTGTGAATGTAAAGAGTCGTATCTATGTAGTATGGTTGATAGGGCTCTCTTGTTCCATGCATTTTAGAATTGTCCATAAATGCTGTGTCAAGGTAACAATATTTCCATTGGTGATTAGCTTCTTCCTTCACATCATTTTCAAAAAGGAACAATGTAACTGCAATACGGCCTACAGCCACAATAAGTCTAACCAGATTGAAGAGTGGACAGTATCATTCCTTCTGCCAAAACCGCAATTTACCTTCTACTTACACAATTTAAGAGAAGATTGTGCTGATATTAATAAGAAAATTGCTATTTTAAGACTCCTTGTGTGTATTAAAATTTTACCTACTCTCTGTTCAAAGGGTCTTTTAAAGGTGCAACGAGAGATTTCACATATCAGGTGTCCCTAAAAAAATCAAAAGTACTGATTTTTGCCCTGATGTAAAGCTTTCCATCAGAAATAACCCCATCTGAAAGGATTAAGCTGAGAAATGCTTCTTTGGTACAAAAATTTGAAATTTCTAATTTCATATAGGAGCAAATACAAAATTCAACCTATGTTTTATATTGAAATATAAGCAATCAGAATCACCTTTTTCCTCTCTTTTAAGGCATTTCTGTAGCCAAATACAAGGTAAGAAATGTATTGAGTGTCTATTCTATATGAAATTACTATTACGACACAATATTTGGGTGTCTCAAAAATCTCTCGTTGCACCTTTAAGGCTGTAAGGAACAACCTTAATTAAGGCATATTTTTAAAAAAATTTAAATGGATAATGCAACTCAATGCAACTGTCAGGCTAAAATGGTTCTTCAAAGCTTATACAACCTTTTCGGTTTAGAACCATTTTGTGAGATAGGTTCTAAACAGTGGACATAAGAATGGTTCTCAAGTTGAACAAATATATTTTAGAGTGATGTGCCTTCTTGCTATAGCAGGTGACACATAAAGTCAGTCAAATAATTTGCCTTGATCAGTGTGGCAGCCGTCCTTTAGGTGTGAAGAAGTGACAAGCTTGATAAATTATGGATGAGACGAGAGGTGAAACAGAATCGGGAAAATTTTATACTGGTTTGTGCTTCACTTTTTTATTAACTCAAGTAAAACACCAGGCTTGTAAAATGTGTTGTACTAATACTATATTCGAGTTACCTGCTCAACTGGCCGGTATTAAAGGTTGGTTTTCACTGAATTTTGAATTTAAAAACAATAACTAAGATTCATTCTGACAGTAAATATAATATCTGAAAAAAACCATGTATTAGTACTTGCATTTCAGCAATTGGCATTGCCAAACCATAGTTCAATACAAGAATCTTCTGAGCAAGTCACCATCTTAATCATACACAAATATCCAAAATGTTAACGGGTCTATTAAATCAGGTGCAATCTATTGAAGTATATCTGATTGAACTAACAGACCTTACTCTATCACAACAATATTTTATGTAATAATCTCATTATATGCTTGTGTACAGTTCATTATAACCTTGCCAGTTGATATTGGCATTATCAACAGAAGTGACCAAATTTGGAACATTTGTATAAGCTCGATTGCAATGTGCAATCAACAACAAATATACAGTATTTTGTAATAAAACTAACTAGTGATCAACACAAAACAAAAATCTTGAATACTGGTGGAAACAAAAATTTCATAAGGAATTAGTTTTCCATAGTTTTCAAAAGGTCTTTCTCAATATGTAAGTTTTCTTTTACACTTTAGTATCATTTAAAATATATTCTGGAATAATGATAAGATTTGTGTGGGAAATGTGCCACTGTTTAAAAAGTGGATGCTGCCCATTTGTTAAAAAATCTTGTGTGAAAATAAGAAGCTATGCATCTTTCCTACAAGTGACCTAGAACCAGTTAATTGAATCACATGTGGTTCCAAATGTAAACAATTTTTTTGGATAAGTGATATTACCAAAGCAGACAGAATTTAGTTATATCTTACAAATTTGAAGTTTCATTTCAACGTTCAACCATAACCTAAGAAACTGTGGCGATGGAAATTCATTAGTTCCATTCACTTGTATGGAGTTCACATAGGATAATGGCACTAATAAAGACCCCAAATGACTTTGACATTTACTATGAATACCCAATACATATTGAAAGGATCATGTAATGGTATTTGGTGAATACATTTTGAATAATTTTTCAACAACAAAACTCTCCATGACCCCTTTATGATCTTTGACATCTGTGAATACCCACATATGACCCACTCGCAAAGGGTCATTTGATCATTTCACAAAAAATGACCTCATGTGATCCCTATAGACCTACACAAACAACATGATAAAGATTAACCAGATACAGCTACAGCCCTAATGTCTAGAATTTTCCCAAAAAATTAAAGGCTAAGGCTTCACTGTATGTTTGCTTTGGCAGGGGTCACCAAATGGACCGTTGTAGAGGAAAGCAGCCTCGACAGCTGATGACCCATAGGGAACACAAGCCAACGGTGGAGTAGGCATGGGGTAAACATGATAAGCTGACCACTCCCTATTCCTGGAAACTTTCTCTTTATGATTTTTTGCAGATCAAGAAGAGGAAAAGTGTGGGTTGTTTGTAGACATTGTTTAACCCAATTTTGGTTAAAATGTGTTCACCAGGAAAGTGGCTTCTGAGCAAGGGAAAGTTTACAGGAATTTTTATCCCTGGCAATTGCAGTTGAATGAAATTTTTATTGCTTCCACATTGCTTTGAAGGCTAAATTTGATAGCTCTATGCGCAATAAATGCAAAAATGCTTTAATAAACAATTTTAATGATTTCAAATGCAGAAATATTGTCATAACCGGTTTAGACTTTGAGCAAGGCGTCTGGGGCGCTGTGTCGTAATACGAATCGGAAATGTATTATTGATTTATTTTAAAAACAACACAGAATCAGAATATTTGCTGCAGGTTGCAGCCAACACGCCCTCAAGTCACAGATACTAAAAATACTGAATAAGTAGGCCTATCTGTTATCTTGAACACAAGTTGGCCATGGCCCTAAAATAAGGACATTACTCCCTCAGTATTGTCTTCCACCACCATTACCATAGCTGCCACAGTCACAGATCATGCTTTATGGGCTTAAATAATTAGGCAGTTGGGGGGGCCTTGTTTTTTTTTTCGCCACACCAACGAGAAAAAAGGCTAGGCACACCTTTCATAGAACCAAGCTACTGGGAAACAAGATGTTGTGAAACCAGCTAATTAATGAATTGGTGACTGGAGGAGATCCAATTAATCTATTACTGAAGTCCCCAAGTGGGCTCTTAGAATAATAGTGCGACCAATTTGATTTGGCTTTTAAACTGTTTTGCATACAAGTGACCACTGATAATGTACTAGTGTATAAGACACACCACTGACTGAAAACTAAAGATACATGTTATGTTAATGATAGTCTCAGCATAGAAAAGAGCAAAGGGCTACATTATTTTGATTCCAGAGCCCACCAGCCTTGGACAAGGCTACATAAACTGTGGACTGGAGATAAAAGCACTCACCCACATTTCCTTATCACAAGCTTGCCAACCTTGATGCAAGGTTGAGTATAAATTGATTGCTAAAATGGAACCATTCCATCTGATTAGGTTAAAGGCACTATCACTGATTTGATAAATCAGAAAATCTACAAAAATCACTGAAAATCAGATTTATGCATTTTGTAAAAGTTATCTGTATCCTAAGCCTAACATATCCTGCAAATGATAAGACCAAAAACAAACATAATACCTAAAATCTGTACAGACCCATACTACAAATATACTCAATTGAGTGGAGAATGGAATTAATCAGCATGGTTGGCTTCTTTCTTTTTGGTCATATTGCATTTGGAAAAAGAGCATATTTTTATGCTTTTAATGTCAACCACTGATGTCTTTAAATAACAGTTCTTAATAAGAGAAGATATCAGTAGCTTCCCACAATGCATTGCTTCTAATGGAGATTTCTGCACAGGTAGTCATGTGAATCGTTAGAGATGAATCATTCTTAAAATGCAAGTTTGTGATCAAGACTGTTAATTTAGCTATGTTTCACCCCTAACGATCCACATCAGAACCTCTACAAAAACCTCCTTTGGAAGCAATGCATTGTGGGAAGCTACCGATATCTTCTCTTGTTCTTAACTGTGCTATCTATAGTTAGAATGGTGCCAAATGGATAATAGTAGAGTTATAAATCAGAATCCCATTCTAGAAGTTTGGGGAAGGTTTGAAGATGTTTTCTATTGTTTGAAGGGTGCTGAATCAGAATTTGTGTCCAACCTCTGGGAAATGTGGGGAACTTGGTAAAATAAGGGGGTAAAATTAGTACAGGGGTAAATTTTAAATCAAGTCAAATTTTGTTTAAATGTACACCAATGTATTTGTCTCATTATAAGGAGTAAAAAAGTATACTCTCTAAATGTAAACAAGTGAAAATTTCACTCCCCCAAAAGAGTGAAACTCTTGTAAACCATGATGAGTGGTTTGTACTTAGAAAGAGTGAATTTCCACTCAAAAAGAGTAAAAATCACTCCAACAAGAGACAAGCGACTAGGGGCCGACCAGGTAACCCTATACTTACCATGTAAATCGCAGTTTAACCAACTCTGAAGTTTCCATTGCAATCTCTAAGTCCCAAAATAATAGATTAAAATTATACGTCAGAAGTGGGAATCGAACCCAGGACCTCTTGATTACAAGACGAGCGCCTATAGACGCACGCCACGAAACTTGAGCCGACAGAAGATCGTTTTCTGTAATACTTAAATAAATACATTAAGGGAATAAAGCGCACACATACCATAATCTTCTTGATTGACGAGGTTACCTGGTCGGCCCCTAGCCGCTTCTCAACAAGAGTGGATTTCCACTCGTTTGAGGAGTTAAACGAAGGACAACACTTTTAAGGAGTGAAACAAAAGACAACACGAAAACAAGTGGAAATCCACTCTCTTTGGAGTGATGTTAACTCATTTTGGAGTGGTTTAAAAGAGTTTCACTATTTTGGGGAGTGAAATTTTCACTCGTTTACATTTAGAGAGTAGTTTGTCTAGGTTCTGACCTTTAGTTAAACAGGTACAGCCATATTAAAGAGACAATGGCACATTTGAAAAATAGTGCACCCTCACGATTTTTCAAAATCGATATTTTTGCATGGTTGTAAAGCTTTTATATATATACATTAGCCCTCACCTGAAATGATTAAGACCAAATCAGTGTCCTTATGGGTAAACAGAACGATTTTATAATTAATGTCGCCGGCAACATTAATTCAGCAGACGACGGAAATGGCGTTTAACACAAAAAATACGCACGCCGTATACATGTTTCCCACGAAATGTACCCTGTTTGACTGGTCTGTGACCTTTGTGGTTTTAATATCAATGAGTAAGAGGCTATGATATTCATGTAATATACACATTTGTTGATTAAAGTTATGGAAAAACTTAAAAGTCAGCCTACAAATTACCTGGATGTCTTTAACTGCTTATTAACATCCCTATCTGTTTTGGGGTATGTTATTTTTATGTGTAAAATGCATCTCCTTTCTTCCAATAGCCTAGACTATCATTTGAGAGCATATTGAAGAAATTTTATATTTTGTGAAAATGTGCCAGTGCTGCTTTAAGGTTCAAGGTCATGCCAAAAAACAAGCTGAAAATCAAAGAAAAAGCTAAAATTTTGACACTAACAAAATGTCAAAAACAAGGAAATTCTCTTCAACGAGGAGATTTCACACCCTTGTATATATTCTGTTAAATTCTGTTAACGAGCTAAGAATAGGAGCGGAGGTGGACTGAAATGCTCACTGCTTTTGAACGGGAAGATGGGGATAACAGGGGATCATCCTTGCACTACTTACCATGTCCTAATTTTAAAATCAAATAAGATTTTCACTCCATTCTTTCGCAGACACAAAATATAGACTTCCAACCCTCTATTAAACCTTTCTGGATCCATTTTCAGCAGCCAGGGGACTAGTTATAACATGTTAAAGATTAAAGTGAAGCACAAAAATTTAAGCAAACACTTAGACATGTGCGGACTTATTCAGGTATTACGTGTCCCCGCTGCACAACAATTTGACCAAACTGAATATTGTAGCATTTTAAAATTCAACCTAAAAACCACCAATATCATAGGATTTCATTTGTATTATATATTTTTTATATATTAACTTTAGGGGAAAAATAATGAAAGTAGGCCCAAACACCAGCAACTGAAAACAGGTGTTTATTCTGTTCTAGTGCAGCTGTGCATTGACCACCTCTATCTTTTATTTCATATGTATGGGTAAATGTCATGTCATGGGATAGTATAATTGGATATCATATCTGGACCTCCAATACACTGATATTCATGGTTCCTGAAACACAAATTTGGCTACTTTTATTTAGTAATTGGCTGTAAAATTTTAAAACCATTTTTTTGGTAAAAGTATGAGACAGAACCTCTTTTGAACAAAAATACAGTGAACCATACTAATATCCTGAAAAAAATGAGAAAATGATATGCTATGGTTTATGAATAATAAAACATATAGAGTTCATTAACTACATGTTATTAGGATAACCCTCAATAGCAACAACTTTCATAAACTTCCAGGGTTTAGAAAGAGATCTGAGACTGGAAACTTTCTCCAAGGAAATTCAATTCAATAAATAATCAGGATGTTATAGTTATAGAATAATGTAATTAAGGGTGTGGCGTCAAAATCACCTGTCTTCACTTCAAAAAACATTAAAAAATCAATCGCTTAACAGCTGTGTACATGCATTTACATAAAAGCAGTCACTCAGGATGCGTCAATAGAACAAGGAGATGGACACTAACAACATTGACAATATGATCGACATTTCTGATCTGGGTCTGTAACTAAAAGAACGTCACATGTAAAAAAAAAACTGTTTTATCTATTACCGCCCATCTGTCCCCAGCTCTGCAAAAGCCACAAATCTGGATGGCTCCACAGTCAAAACATGCATGTGAATTTTAGTATACTGACAAAAATATTGCAAAATGCACACTGTGCACTTTTTATGTAAAAATGCTTCCAATGATATTTTTTTTTTTTTTTTTGGTAAACTTTATCAAATATGTTTGCATTTTAAAATCAGGAAACTGTAATATTCATATTTAATCATTTTAAAGGTCGCTTATCAGACATTCCTTGGTAAAAATTTGAGACCAATCTATTTTCAACTTTAAAGACACATGCGATAAAGTGTAAGCATGTTGTAAACCATTTTTACTGATTTTAATGGAAACCACAATGCTCGAAAATATTTGGAACACTACTGCTTACTTCTAACTTCTCAGCTTCTCTTTCCCCTTGCTTCCATCAAGCAATGAGGAACCTGACATACCTGATTTTTTGAGACATGGATCCTAATCAACATTTCATCTTAGGAAGGGCTAGTTTTCTCTCAATGTGAGCATTTCAAGATTGTTTTTTTGAGGACTGCACTCATTAACGGCATCATTATAACTTTCATTTGGGCTTCACAATAACCATTATTTTTGTTTGTTTGTAAGAAGAAAAAACTTAGTAACAAAGAAAAGAAATATAGGTTGGAATTACCTGCCATTGTTATATCAAAATTGATTACTCAGAGATCATCATCCTTAAATACCGAAAAACATCAAAATGAACAATTCAGGAGCCCCTCAGTAGTCAGTTTACACATGACAACGCTTGACACATGGTAGTATATTTGCAAAAAGGTGGTATATTGCAAGCTGATCAAGAATTTAATTAAAAATCTCAAACAACAGTTTTCAAGTATAAACTTTACCTCCTGATGTCTCAAAAGTCATTGTCAGATTTATCTGAAATTTTCACTAAGTAAGGTCATCAAAATACCCTTTCTCCAACAGGAAATCAGGAAGATTTTTTTATCTTCATGAAAGTTTTTGCCTCACATTTTTTTTTTACTCCATTGGGGGGGGGGGGGGGGGCACACACGAATGAGCATACAATTCTGTCCCCAGCAAGCAAGGCATGGAAAGCAGTCTCTGCCTGTACTGAGAATTGAACACAAGACCTCCATAGAACTCACCACAAGTACATGCATCAGCAGTTACAGTAATATTATTATTAATGAGGATTATCATGAAATTAGCATCATTAAAATCATTTTCATTTAAGGTGAGGAGAGCCCGTTAAGTATTAAGGTTCAAAGACACACTTCTTATACTTTATTTATTTTTTTTCAGTTTAATATTTGTATAGGAAGGAAGCTTGACAATATAGCTTTAAACTGCTGCTCCGATACTGCTGTTTGAAACCAGAAATTATCTAGTTTCCTTTAGTGTGAAGATTGACAATTGCTCTAGTACTGCCATCCCTGCTATCAATGAAGGAAATGCCAGCAAGCTACACATCAAAGTCAATGCATTTAATTCATTAAGGTAGTGAAGCTGTTTATTCAATATTCCACTCAAATGGAATCCTTGATTGGACCAGTGTTGTGGCCAGTTCTCATGCTGGTATTACATTGTCTACAGGGGATTGCGGATAATTTGCCAAAGGCTGGTCTGGGGTGGTCAACAAATACCTTGCTGCATCAAGCCAAGTGGAAAATAATTTGAACAAAATTGCTTATATGGACTACGATAAGGAATCGCTTCTCAATTCAGACCACACTCTGTTCAAACACTTTAAAATCCCGACTGCATGCATATGTAAGCATGAGTATGCATGTTTGTGGTGTATGTTCAGTCAGTGTTCGCCCTTCCCTGAATAGGGAATTTTTCCAATAGGGGATGTACACCACATGAGCAAATGCAGGCTACGCCACATGATTGAGCAATCTCCTTGCACTGGTACCACAACCTCTCTTGTTTCCATATTGGTCCTAGAAGTCCCTTTAACCATTTATGTCCAGTAGTTTTTAAAGCTGTCAAAACTTCCCCAAGCAGAAATTTGCATATTAATACAATTGCGTTCAAATTTTACCCCTTTGGCAGTTTTTGAGGCTGCTTATCATCATGATGAACCAGGGACCTAATAGAGAGAAAGATGAACCGCGAAAACCACCATTACCTAATTCAATTACCCATTCATCTTGAAAAAGCTAGGCAACTCGATTTGTATTCATGTGCATACACCCGAGGCCGTTTGTGATCTAGATCCACCTCTTTTTGCCGCGGTCGATGCAGGGACTATGTGAAAAAGCTGTCCACAAAACTTTGTAATTTACCAGATGTTGTTTGTGGACTCCCTGACTGTAGGGGTGTTTGGAAAGTGCATAGTACATTCCATTTTCATCTTTTTTTGGCAAGTTTTGTTGACACCAAATAGGGAGAATTTTTTTTCAAAAAGACGAAAACCCATCAAAATCCGTCATTCCTTTGTGGAGCTACGACTGTAGAAAATAAGCCTTGCATTTTGGGTGATTTTGTGACCCGTAATTGGTTTAAAAATCTTATGAAAATAAATATGTGAAAATGTTCCGATCACTCCCGACCCTTGAGAAATGGTGTTAATACATTCATGTACCTTGTAAAATAAATAAAAAACTACATCGTCCTCGGACCGCTTGTGTAGACTGCCGTCGCGTTCGTGAATGGTAGGCCTTACATGACCTTTGACCTAGATGTGTGACCTTTGACCCATTAGATATGTGACCTTTGACCTCATAACAAATCGAGTGATCCCTGTTGCAAAACCTATGATTCAAGTTTTGGTCCAATTGAACTTCAACTTTTCAAATGATGTCAATTTTAATTTTTCAGCCTATTTTACAACTTGACCTACACATGACCTTTGAACCATGTGGGGGGGGGGGTAATTGCGACATTTGTCAACAACTACAGATACACAAATGAGGTATCCACCATGATGTGCACCGCTATGATTCAAGTTTGGTTCCAATTGAACTTCACAACTTTTTCAAATGAGGCCAATTTTCATGTTCAGCCCTATATTTACAACACTTGACTCTCCACATGACCTTTTGACCTTGCTGCATGTGACCTTTGACCTCAAACAAAAGTGGGGGATGCCTATGATAATTCACCTGTGACCACAAAGTTTTGGATTCAAAATCCATCAAAGTAATGGAGATATTACAGGCAAATTTTAGAAACCCTTTTTTCACAACAGACAACAACAGTGGCAAAGTTAATCCTATGTGTCTTCCTGCCTTAGGGCAGGCGACACAAATAAGTGCAAGCATTTACATTTATTCCGCTGTCCTAAGATTAATCCCACATTTTTTTTTCACATATTGAAAATTCCGCAGCCAATTACAACGGCGCACAGTATGAATACCCCTACAGCTTCCCCATTTACACCGGGTGAAGTGAGCCGAGATCGCGGGCTCGAACTCACAATGGTATAACTTCTGAACTGGTGCCCAAGCGCGCCCAACACGTGTAATTGTACCCGAAAACCCCAAAATTGTTATATTTTAACTTCCGGTTTATGTTGAATTTGTTTACCGCTGTGACTGTTTGATAGCCGATACCATGTCAAACTGATTCCAATGTGGAGTTTCGTCTGAAATATGAATGTGGATAAGTCTACTTTATACTCTAATTAAATGTTCAATTATAATGGAATTACCCCTTGGGCCTCCAAGGGAGGGGGGTTGTTTGCCGCTCTTCTATTCTTTTCGCCCAACCAAAAATGAGTCACAGGGAAAGTTAATGTAATTTACCAATTGACATTTTATGTCCGTTTCATTCCCCCCCCCATTAAAAACACGACCGGGGTATAGGCAAAGGTAAAGGGGATCCCAAGTGTGGGATATGGTTGGCAATCCCCCCCCCCCTTCAAGTCGGGAAATTTACCACACAACCTAGTTACGACACAGTAATTTCACAGACATTTGATTTAGTTGTCAAAAAATAGATATCAAGGTCCTCCCCTTTCCCTTTGGATACCAAAATGAGTCCCAACATACTAACATGTCATAATGACGTCATAATGTCCATCTACATTATGGCAAAATGGGTTAAGTGGTTACAATAATTATGTTTTGTGCCAGTAAATTTGCAAAATATCAATGTTTCTTCCTATATGCAGTAATTTTTAACTTTATTACCTTTGACTTCATAGTGACGTACATCGTTAGTTTTCCGACATATTTTGGAACCAATGGACAAGTAAGTTATAAATTCTAAGCTTATACTGTAGGTACCAAATTAAAATTGGATGTCAAAAAAAAAATTCAAGCGAATGGCCAGTCCAGCCCTCCTGCTGAGGGGTGATTATCGCATTATCTTTCAGCCGGTAAATGGGGATTTTAATAACAAAGGCGGCAACGTGATAGGGTCTTTGAATCTCGTGTGTTGTGGGTCCTTCCCTCCTATTACGTCCATATTGAACTAACTGGTCCTGCATGGCTAATATGGGCATGTCTGGCATAGCTGATGACCAAGTTTACACCTTAAACGGCTAAGCTAATTGCAAGATCTCTTCAGGTTGATGTTTAATACTTACATGCACCAACCTCATTTGTACACAACCCAAAAGATGCATTTTTGCAGACAAATTTTCCCATCATAATGTCAATTGTGATTAAGATTTCAGTTAATGATGTGTGTGTCAATATCTTATATCTGAACCCTTGCATCTAAAATCCTGATGACAACATGAAGGAACACCCTATTTCGCTGACATATTAACAAGGAAAAGCAAATATAATTGACACTGGCATGGTGCAGCTAAGGCCACTCGTACTCCTGCTCCTAAATAAATGGTGTGGTTTTAATGAAGTTTTTCCTTGACTGTCCAAACGCATTGGGAAAAAATCTTGGAGGAATTCAGAATAAAAGCTGCACTTTTCATCAACTTGTGAGTTACATTATTTACCATATTCCGCAGTATAGTATTTTGGTTTCCTTCTCTGAGAAAATTGTTAACAATACCAGCATTCCGGCACCAGGTTATTCAATCGTGTCATCACAGAGAGTTTAAAAATCTTTAGTGGCGAATCCAGGTGTCATGAACCAGGGTGTGGAGCAAGGAAATTAGCCCCAAACTGCTTATTTTCCCTTATGACACTATCATTGATTTTCCTGAAAGAGTCAAAATATGTCAATTTAGCAGTAAATCTTAAAAGTGACGGTATTCTTTAGAATTCTTCACCCACTTCCAACTGAAGAATTGACAGAAAAGGAAGAAAACAGCAGTGTTCAAAGATATTCATCTCCTATTCAATACGGGTGTTGCAATTGTCCGTATGGGACAGTATGACTACAAATACCATTTTGTCTTTATTAGGTTGCTTCTGGCCTTATCATTTGCAGGGCATGATAGGATACCTTTACTTGTTACAAACATGCCAAAGAAATTATTTTTGATATTTTTTTTTTTTGTTTTCTAATTTAACAAATCACTGATAGTGCCTTTAAATCCATGGGGTACGCACGTCTGCGCTTACTCCCAGGATATGCCGGTGATCCTCAAATTCTGGGATTTCCCTTTTCGGGGGAATGATGTCAACTGCATATACATTTGTGTATGTGTGAACACACATTTGTGTTCAATTGCACAAGAAGCACTATACCCTAACTTAATATTCCCGGTGTCCATACACAGGTCTGCATTTACCCTGAGCTATTTACCTGGACTTGAACAAACTTGGATTGATGACAAAGAATGGGTTAGATTAATATATTAATATGTCATGTTTGTTTATTGTTTTCAAAGTGGAATTTGTGGTTAAGTCAGCAAGTGGTGCATATTTTGTGAGCTGAAATAGTGATGCAAATGTTGGTTTCAGTAACATTTCCTTCATACAGAACATTTAGTTTTAGGCTAGTCAAATTAAAACAACTTAATATATACAAAAAGCAGCATACAAATATATAGTTGAAACATGATTTGACAAAAGAGCTTTTAATATGTCATTTGATGAACTTTTCAAGCAGATTAACACAAAAATATATTCTATTGCAATTATAGATTCAATTTCACTAGCCTATTTATACTATTTAATCAACACAAAAATCAATATTTGCTTCATACTCTTAACATGGTTTGATGTTTAAAACTTTGTTGATGATGTCAAATTGCTGATGTCAAAACGTAAATTGTACCAAGTGCATGCTATGCCTAACCACAATCCAATCTATCAACATTGTCTCTTTTAGGAAATACCCTCCTGTTTTTCTTAATTTATGTCTTGGCAAGTTCTTGTGTGAAGTGCAAAATGCCCTGTGAAAAAGAGCAAGTTTAATAGAATAGCATAGAGCCTATGAAGAAGCAACAACACTTCACTGCCAAGCCTTATACATGGTGGAAACCTCTCTGGAGGAAAAATGACAGGGACCCAGCTGCCCATATTAACTTCTGACATTTAAACCTCACCGGGATTAGTGCCTACCATATCATTACTACTCATTTAGATTATGTATCCCTGGGAAACTGGCAAACTAATTAAGCCTTCATGAATTTTGATCTGGCATTTATGCCTATAGTTTTTACCTATCTTGTGGCAGGCTATCTAGACGTGTGCCAAGTCTAAACTAGCCGGCTTAAAAGTCAAAATTGGCGCCCGGTGGTGGGGCATTGATGCATGGACGCACACAGAAACTATTCATTCAGAGGAGTGTTAAACTCATTTCAAAATGAGGTTGGGTTGTGATAATTCACAGAATTCAACAGGGTGCAATGCCGTTATACTGTCAAGGAAAATGTGTTGACTATCATGGTCTCCTAATGGATGAAACCAGGTTTACTTTTATGGCCAGTAAGATGCTAAAAGACTGCTAGAAATATATTATATCTTAACATCTAGTAAACTGGAATTGAGCAGTTTGCTCTTTAACTTTCTTATGGAACTCAAGTACAAACAGGCTCATTCTTGTGAAAGATTTATCTTACTGGCTTATGTAACACTCTGCAAGAAAAGAAGCAAGCACAGATGATATCAGATGAATTCTGATTGAGTGGTTGTGATTGATTATTGAAGGGGTGGAATTTCATGCTATCAGGAAATAATGACAAAATCCATAGCTCAAAGCCCCTAATATTGATTTGTCTTCCACACATGTAGCAATCTAAATCACAGAAGCTGGCTGGCTCATAAACCACTAGAGCAACATCGGAATAACATAATCTTTTGTTCCCCCCATGCTGAGTTTTAATACTATATATTTGCCAATGTCACTTTCACCTTATTTTGAAATAAACATTTGTGCATTATTAAGAGTGTATTGTTTACATTGCATAATTTAACAAATGAATTTAATAACATACACGCTAGCATTGCCATATTACTAATGCAACATTAAATAATTTATGCCATGCATTATCAATTCATAGGCTGGTTGAGATGTTATATACAATGTATGTACTTATGGGTGAAATGTGTAATTCTTTTGTCCAATCGAGCCAAGAACAACTGAATTTCACATTCCAAGCCTACATGTACACACTTTGTGGCATGACATCTAAACCTGCCCACTGTGTAGCTGCATAGAACTAGCTCAAGTTCATCAACTATCTATCACAGGTAGAACATTCATTCCCACAACTATGCCACGTGGCTCTATGAACATAAGTAACAAACTAATAGTGTATGCTTACAAAATTTAACCTTAGAACCAAACACGTATAATGCCGATGTTCAGTTAAAATAACCTTAATCACATTGACGTATCCAGGTTGACCTAACAACCACTTTGTTTCTAAGGACTGCTCATATGTTTGTCTTTTAACCTAATTAAGCCAATTGTGATTAGTAGCTCATTATTACTAATGGACTAGGCTGAATTGCTTCTAGGCATAATTGCTTAGTTCCGTTGAAATAATTACCCTCATCTTACTCAGCCTTTCTTTTGTAATAGTTTACCAAGGGGTTGTTACCACTCCCAAGAATTCGGTGTAAACTACTCAATGCTTAGAATTTTGATATCAATGGATATTTATGATCCTCCTCTTTCCATTGATACCAAAATAAGTACTACCATACCTAGTATGGTGTCACAATGGCATCTTAAAGTTTGCGAATTGGCAAAATTATCAATTTTCACAGACAACAGTGCATAAAAAAAAATCAAATTTTGCATGAAAAAAAGGTAGGTATATCGGATTTTTATGCCGTTTGATGGCAAATGACTAGTTTTTACAAACGTAAGTGTTTTAGAGCCAAACTGTGTAGGTTATTTTTAAAAATGTATCATCCATATCTTTCTGGGTGGCCCCTACTCATCGGCATACCCTAATCTCAGTGAAGGTGCTACTTTCAATTTGTTTTTGTTAAAATGACTGCAAAGGATATGAAAAGAAGGTTTTGATAAGTTTTCAGCATTTTGTACACTGGAGGAAAGTAACCACCTCCTCCTTGTTAAACTGGATTTAAACCAGATTTAATTGGGTGATTCTTCAGAGTTTCAAGCAATATTTAATCACACTTAAAAATACGGGGTCAAATATTGATCAGATTGACATGTTTGCCTAATATGATAACAATCTCCCAATCTTCATTTTAAGGCATCCAGGTGGTACATAAATCTGTGTTAATTATTCATAGAATTAAAGGTGCATTTTGTGATTCCAGCACCTTCTGTTTTATTCATTGTTCGCAAAATATTCTTGAGAGAAGCTTATTCACAAAATTTGAGGTGATCCCGATCTTGCGGTTTTGTGTTATGAGCAATTGCTTGTTTCCCACGGTCCCATAGGCCACTGTGCTGTAATTTGTCTGTTTACAGACAGAAAATCCAAAATATTAAAAATTTCTTACAGATACGACCGAAATTGCACATCACGTAAGATTAGGTACACATGAATTACTAAAGGCTCAGTCACACAGCCGATTTTTTGCTAGAAAACCACTTCCAGACTGCTCCAGACTGGTGCCGAAAATTGGGAGCAGTTTTTCTTTTTCATGTGTAGTTCTGGTAAGGTCTGGGCCTGTTCTGTGCAGTCGTCTGTAGTCTTACCCATTATTTGCTAGAAAACCGCTTCCAGACTGCTCACGACTAATGCCGATTGGCCATTTTTTTCGAAATCGTGAGTAATTTTCCTTTTTCAGGTGTAGTTTTAGCCAAGTCTGGGACTGTCCTGTACAGTCTTCTGCAGTCTTGTGTGGTCGGGAGCACGTGGCAAATTTGAAAAAACCCGCCACGAGGTTTTCTTGCAGCTTAAAAAAATTGTGGCGGGTTTTGGAATCGGGAAGGTCGGCTTGAACACATGAGCGGTTGGAAGCGGTAGCCGATGAGTTGGTACGCATCATGAGTGGTTGTGTGTAGTTGGAAAGTGGTCGGCAATGAGTCTGCTCCAAGCGGGAGAGAAAATGCAAGCCAACTGGATATGTTGAATCGGCGACTAAAGTCGCCGACTTGCAGTCTTGACAGCAACTTGTGCTGTCGTGTTAAAGCGCACTGGCACATTTTCACAAAATATGAAATTTCTTCAATTTGCTCTTAAATGATAGTCTAGGCCATTGGAAGAACAGAGATATATTTTACACATAAAAATAACATACCCCAAAACAGATAGGGACATTGATATGAGGATAAAGATATCCAAGTAATTTGTAGGCCAACTTTTAAGTTTTCCATAACTTTAATCAACAAATGTGTATATTACATGAATATTTTTGACTCGTACTCACTGATATTAAAACCACCAAGGTTATAGACCGGTCACATGGATAACATGGCGTGGGAACATGCATACGTCGTGCGTGAACATCTAGTAGTTCTAACGCATTGGTTCGCCGATCTGCCAAACGGATAACTTCATTTCGCTTCGCCGTCGACGTAGATTACAAAAAATCGTCCGTTTACCCATAAGGAAGCTGATCTTAATTATTTCGGGTGAGGGCTTTTGTATATAAAAGCTTTACAACCATGCAAAAACATCGATTTTTAAAAATCTTGAGGGCGCACTATTTTTCAAATGTGCCAGTGTCTCTTTAAGGTCTGCGACTTAATGAGAACTAAACAAGTGACATGCTTGATCGCCTACTGCTCGGCGATTGAGCATCTCTTGTCTTGTAAGTTGAACAAAACTGCAGCCGATTTGGAAAGAAATGTAGTCTTGTGTAGTTGGGAAGAGGTTGGGTCACGTCGCGGGTTGTCGTCATATGACGGGACCTTTCTTGACGTCAACAACTCGGTGACCAATCGACGAGCAGTCTTGACAGCGACATGTCACAACTTGTACCGTCGTTTCAAGGTCGGCGACTAATCGGGGACTGAACAAGTGGCGTCGCTAATTAAACATGCTGGATCTTGTTGATTCCATGATGCTGTCGGCTTCTGCACGGCGTTTCAACATCCCTTGTCTCATTGACGACGGGGACACTCGCAGACTAATCATCCCTGGTCGGGATAAAAATTGTAAATTTTGCAAGTTTGAGCAAGACTGTAGCCGATTTTGAAAAAAATGCGGTCTTGTGTAGTCGGGAAGTGGTTGGGTCGGGAGCTGTCTTCTGTGTGACTATACCTTAAGGCTAACGGTCCAGATGATATAAAATCATTTTTTAAAGGCAAGTTGGGGGGACGAGGTTGTGGATCATGAAATGCCCCTTTAATGCTCATCTTTATTAAAAGTATTAAGGCAAGTTCATTATGAAATACTGTTAGAGAGTCTGTGAGTTGTAATAAATTTAAACCATTCCCTTGGTACCACACTCAACCTGTGAAAGAAATTTTGTTACCAGAGTTATTGTCATGCTGTCTACTGTAGATAGCATATTGTTTAATGTGGACTAAGCTATTTTCTGTAGACTGACTTACTCACTGTGTATGTGTTTGGTTGTCAGTAAGTACACCTGATTGTAGAAGTGATTTGAAGTTGAAGGATGTAGATATACTGATATGGATAGTAGGGCAAATCTATCCTTCATTAAAACACTGATCTGTTGTGGATAGAGAGAGGCAGGTAATATAGGCCAGAAACTGATTCTTAACACTTTGTGCCACAATTCCCACTGCACGTTGATTCCACAAATATATGACATTAAACTTCAGGAATAAGGGTGTTTTCACAGAAAAGGTACCTCTTTGGCTTGCAGAAATTCATTGTCCTATTTTGAAGAATACGGAATACTGATTTATATAACTTTTCACTTTTGTGTTAGTGTTATTTTATTTAAAAATCTGTAAACCGCCAATGGCGGTATGGACGGATTGCTTTTTCTCCCTAGGGTATATGGGGCGTTGAATAATATGGGTGTACATTGTGTATGTATAGTCTATACTTGACGCAAGAAGGTGGAGACCAAAAAAGTCCATAAGCCAGTCTGCCTGCATGGAAGGCAATTGAAGCTAAGTGGACTGTTGGACCCAAACCTCAACAAAACTCCATATCGGGCAGTTAGACGGTCGCCTAGGAGCTTATCAAAGGCATTGGTCTAAACACTTTAAGTCTATAGACTAAAATTATATTGAGTTTGGCTACTCTTAACTCATCTAGAAAAAAGAAATTGACTTTTGGGGAAATGTTGACCTTTTTTGACATTTCCCCACCCCCTGTCAGACCCAGGGGATGACCCTGGGAGAATGAATTACATGGTTAGTAGGGGCTTGTCCCCTCCTACAATATACTTAAGTTTGAAAGTTATGGCAAAATGTTTACCTTTTTGGTGAAATGTTGACCTTTTATGACATTTTCCCCACCCCCTGTCAGACCCAGGGGAGGACCATGGGGGAATGGATTACATAGTTAGTAGGGGCTTGTGCCCCCCTACAATATATCTAAGTTTGGGTACTCTAGCTCATCTGGAAAAAAAGTTATGGCAAAATGTTTACCTTTTTTGTGTCCAGACACATACACTGACACACACACATCCTTACATACATCCGTACATCCAGACATTGTCATTTCATAAGCCGGATTTTGCTACGCAATCCGTCCAAAAATTATGCGCTAAATTGTTCACTTTCTTGGGGAAAAATTGTAACAATTTAAGTATTGATTATAAAAATAGTGGTATGAATAATATTGACTGATTTATGAATGTTCTGTATGTAAAACTGAAAGAAGATTATATGGGGCAATCAAAATGGTGGTAACATTGTGTGTCAAACTTTTTGTTTTTAACTTCAGATGTGAATAGTTTTCTAAGTACACACCAGCTATTGCTCCCATCTAGGTACGGTACTACATGGGAGTGTGTTGTAACACAGGTGCAATTTTAGCAATGTATGTTGTATACTTTTATAGATATAGCCGCAGTTCATAACGGTTGTAACAGTGTGTCAAATGTTACAATTGTTAACATTTGCCAAATAGACCCACTGTAGGATAACTTTCAGAACATAAAGGTAGAAAAAAATAATAGTTCTTAATTTATCGCTTTACCAATAGAGATCAATATTGAACAAACAAAAAAATAATCAAGAAAATAGTTTACAAAATGCGGTTTAATAAGCTTTTTGACAAAATGTTACATTTTAGGTATTAACACCCATAACAAAAATATGAAAAGACAAATATGTTATCATAGTTTTGGGCACCACCATATTTTGGTTTGCCTAAATCATCATATATGGAAAGCTCTTATACATATTTAGGAGACACAGGAGTACTTTGTGTTCATTGCATTAAGCAAGTGAAAACAACAACTGGTGCCATATTCTGTCTCTCAAACTCAAATATCTCTTTTCTTAAGCAAATTTGAAAGAGGTCATCTGGATATTTTTTTGTACATTGATTGTTTTTTTGCATATTTATTGCAGAAAAAAATTCAGATGAGACAACAGAACAATGGGGAAATGCAACACTGACAATATATAAACATTTGCTTGTGAAACATTTGCTGGTAAAACCTGTTGATGACCTTAAGTCCAAAAATAGAGTTTTCTTTGGCAATGTCTTCAAGCATCCCTTGCCAGAAAATAAAGAAAACATGGTATTTACTAAATTTCATATTATTTTTAATAAAGGTAGAATTTTATTAACATATTTTTTCTACTAAAGCAAGTATAATCAAAGACATATTTTTAAAATAAGCAATCAGCAGAAAGGGAAGGTACATTCCCAATCATTACAGAACTTTATGCATTTGAATTATTTGAGAGATCTCACTACTTGAACCGATACTGCCATCTTAATTAATGATTCTTAACAAGTATACAGTACTAGACTACACACAACCATTGCAGCCAGGACAAAGAGAATCTGAATCAGACCAAAATATGGATTGGAATTTGTGTATTTGACATGTGTATCCATTGAAGACTGATTTGATCATCTGTATTATCTACAGAATGAATTTTTTTCTTGGAAATCCTACTAATGTGCACAAGACCTAGATGGCTCAGTGCCACAAGAACTTGCAATTGAGCCACAGCATTTTGATTGTCAGCAAGGGCCTGGCTCTACCCAAAGTAATGATGCAGACTTTCAAATTTTGGATATAGTAACCAACAGTTCAAAGCACAGATAGGCTCCTTGATGGAGATGTTGCCAGTGATGTTAGAGATCATGTTTGATACTGAAATTATTTTGGCCCCCCAAAAATGCAGCTTAGATTTGTGGTACTAAATGGTGTGGGACCATGCTCACTTCAGTGAAAAATCACTTGAAAATAAAGATACAGCTTAAAGTCTGACTCAGAGATTTTGAAATATAATAAAAAATTTTTTTGTGTGTAGTATTTAAAAAAATAGTCCTCTAAAACTATAGAAGTCACATAAAATGCCAATTCCCAAAGTATGAGTGAATCGGATTTTCCGTTTCATGCAGTGAACTTATTTGCACAGATAACAGTCCCATAGGATACCGTGTATAACAAAACATTTTTGTTTTGTAATAAGTTGGAATGTTGTAATAAGTTGGATTTTTTATATGAAAGGACTTCGATTTGAGCTTATTATTTCACACAGTGATTATTATATGGACAAGCATTAGTATATTGCAAAAAACACGATTTGTTTGAAAAATGAGTGCGCCCTCATTGGGAAATCTATGAGTCGGCCTTTAAGTGATCAAATAGAATATTGCACTATACTGGAAAGGTCCAAAATACAACCCTTTCTCTATATTGTCTACATGGGGACATCAAAACATGCCCAAATAATCGTTCTACATGCTTGTGTTGTCAGTTTTGCAGGTTTACACTTTTTTGGAGGGATTAGGCCAAACACCTAGGGAAATTTTGCCAATCGTACCTGTTTGGAAGATCAAAATAACCATCTCTTACATATGACCTAATGCAATCGCTATATATGAATTACATAATACTAAATGTACATAGCTGTAGCAGTAGGGTGTAATAACTGAGTTGTTAATTTGTATTGTATTGTTTTGTTGTCAACACCAACTGGGAACTTGGCACCTAACAAATATAATCATTTTGGCAGGTATTTGAATCCACCACTGGGTGGACAGGTTGTACATTTGATGATGCCCAGTAAGAATTTGATTATGTATTATTCTGTAAGACAGGTTAATTGCTTTCACAGACTATCACAGGTATGGCTGTTTAATTCATACACATCTATTTTTGTTAGTGGTATGTTGTTTATAGTAAAGTGTTTAACCATGCCTGCATACTAAGATGACATGCATGATTGGCTTATGATAAAAATATTTTAGTTTTTTTTAAAGAACAAGATAGTTAAAACATGGAGCTGGTTTAAACAACATTCTTTTCACACTTTTTATTTAGAAAATTAGCATTTGTTATCTATCCCATCAAAAGAAGGCAGCGTCAGCTGTAACTTAATAACCTTCATTAGATATGCAACCAAAATATCTTAATTCCACCAAAAATCCTTTAGAGGAGTGCAAAAAACCTTTTTTCCATTTCATGTTCCCTATATATGACGGGTTAAAAGAACTGGTGATCGATAACTTGCCGATTGCACCCCAGAAGGAATACGGACACAGGAACGCCACCAATGACTCCAAAATAACCACTAAATGAATTGTACGATTTTGTTAGGACTTACTCTAAATGTTTATGGGAGAAAAGTGCAGTGCTTGTGTGGACCAGAAATGAGATAACGTCAATGGAAAACAGTTGTCTTTAAAAAATCAGAAAATTTTGAGACATCCGCATTGCAATTTGAATGATAAATCATGTGGTTTGCGCAAATCATGTCTGAATACTAATTCACATTCCACGACAAACAGTATAATGTCAACGGTATGATTAAAAAGTTCTTCTCAAGTTATCATGTGACCATTTTCTTGCCATTCAATTTACAGAGCCCAACAGCAGCGGACTTGCTCTCATCTTCATTGACGTTATCTCATTTCCGACACTTTTCTCGCATAAACATTTAGAGTAAACCCCAACAATTCATTTAGTGGCTATTTTGGAGTCATTTGTGACGTTCCTGTGTCCGTATTCCTTCTGGGGTGCAATCGGCAAGTTATTGATCGCCAGTTCTTTTAATCTGCTGTAGCGGGACCGGAGCGCCCCGGAGGACTCGCGGGTAAGTTGCAAGGGGCAGAACCTTGCGCTCCTTCTGAATGACGCACGTGACTCGGTAAATCAGTTTCTCAAGAATTTTATTACAACTAGCCTTCGCCTCGTCGTCAGATTACATCACAACGTCAAGTACCTATAGTAGGATACAGCAGACTGAACGTTTCCAGCTAGATCACATGAGGTGATCGACCACGCATCATAAACATTAATCACGCGGTGAACCGTTGCGCTGATTGGGCAAGTACGTGACCTCCGTGGCGGGCTTCACGCGGATTGGCAGAAGGCCTGACCTTTCTAAAGAGATCACGATTCTTACATGACTTGCATAATTAGTACTGATGTAATGGAAATTAATTTGTAGGCAGAGAGCCATGGATAACCATTTGGGTCATTATTTGTGACAAAATAATAAACTAAGAAAATACAGGCTAACTTCCAATCCCGTTTCACAACCCCCTCCCCAGATTGTGCCGTCCCGGCACACAGACGTATGTAAGTTCAAACGGGATTGGAATGCGCACCGAAACTGCCTATTCTTAATCCTATACTACAATCTTTGACGCCACAACAGTTAAGCGTAGTCATCGCTCCATTCAGGTGTTGTCATCACAGCAGTCTAGTGTACAGCCCGGTTCGCCTTGGTCAAGTATTGCAGAATATCCCACCAGATCAGTGTCGTCACTGTGTGTTGGACCCACCTTCACCATCACTGCCATCAACATGCCCGTCTGCAAGGTTTCGACGAGCATCCACAAAAGTATGCAGCCTTGTTGTAACTCACTATTGCTCCAGACGCCGTCGTCTCTATCACATACGGAGTTCCATTGCAGTGACAACTTTGGTGGATCACCTCATTAACAGCACACCACCAGACTGGTTTGGTGTTTTGTTCATATTGGTACACCACTAATCCTGGTATCTCACAATAACCTGGCCTCGACTCTGTCTCGGTTACTCTTGAGCCCGCAGCATCCATCCCCAAGGTGCATTTATCCCTCTAGCTACTCCTATCGACCGTCCATGTGAGGTCTTTCGGCCCGGCTGGTCGTTCATCCCAAGTCGTCTGGCCCGTCTGGCCACCCATCTCAAGTCATCCGACCCGTCTGGCCATCCAAAATCATCCGGCGCGTCTGCCATTAGTCTCAAGTCCCGGCCCATCTGCCATTAATCTCTAGTCGTCCGGCGCGTCTGCCCAGTCATCCAAAGTTGTCTGGCCCGTCTGGCCATTCATCCAAAGTCGTCTGGCGCGTCTGCCATTCGTCTCAAGTCGTCCGGCGCGTCTGCCCAGTCATCCAAAGTTGTCCGGCCCATCTGGCCATTCATCCAAAGTCGTCTGGCGCGTCTGCCATTCATCCAAAGTCGCCTGGCACGTCTGCCATTCAAAGTCATGCGGCACGTCTGCCATTCGTCTCAAGTCAGCCGGCCCGTCTGGCCACACATCCACGGTCATGATGGAAGCTGCAATCTTTAAATTTCTTTCACCGTCGAACAAAACTGCATCAGACATCTGTGTTGGGCTTCACCAGCCCGCAATGCCTACGCTTGTCTAATTATGGTCTACTACCCATCCAAATTGCTCAACGAACAAATTTCATGCTTGATTAGTTTGATTGTCGCCCGATCATTGGGTGATTTCTTGGAGAATTACTTTATATAAAAGGTTCTCAATCCTCCTATTCCTCCTCCCCTACTCATAATATTAAATCAAAATGTTTTTGACAATATTCCACAATCAGCGGAACCTGTGTGGCTTCCACCGCTCACGCTTAGGGTTCCTCCTTGCTTTCGTACCGTCAACTACTGCAGCAGGCTCAGTCTGATTGCCTCCGGTTGTTTAGTCCTCTCCCCGAGAATTCGGTAATCCAATACTTCCTGCTTCATCGGCCTCTCGCTCCTATCGGTATATACCTGTATGTTGTACGACCGGGCGAAGCGTTACACTCTTCCTGACTTTTCTTCGCACTTCGGCACGTCCACTTAGCCTCTTTCCATTACCAACGTCTCTGAACCCTTCTAGCGGCTCAGTCTCATTGTTTTGCTCTGTCACCTGTTGGACGATTTTGTTCGCTCCCTCTTCATCCTCCAAGTCGCCAATTCGCTCCAGGTCTTCGCGACTCTCCCTTCTTTTACTGCAGGCGGCTCGTCGAGCGCAGCCAACTCGACCATGACTAATTAGTCGTCTCCTCTTATCGCAAGGAGCCCGTCCTCGTCAGTTGTCCCTTCTTCTGCGTCGCCATCATTCTCGTCTACTCCATTCCTGCTTCAGCTGCACTCCCCCGTCGTCGCGAACCCCGGGTCTTTCTATAGGACTCTCTATACCGATGCCAGCAGGTCCAACATCAAGCTCTACTTCTGGTGTAATGGGAGTTCCAGCCCACAACCTGAGTCATTCATAGAGTTATAACCTATCGCATGAACCACTCTCGGGTTACTGTGGCAGACTTCTGGATCCGGAACACATATGACGAGAGCGGTTACACCAGATATGGGCCTCCCACGGCAGGGGCTAACTTCGGAAAGTCGAAACTTCGCTATTGTTATACAACCAGACGAACTGAACTGCCCTAAACACAGGACCATTCACCAAACGGGTAGTTCAGTCTGTCTCTTCATACTGAACTCCAAAGGAGTGCCTTGCCTCTCATGAAGTCCCCTAATACGCTCTCTCAACTCCTCCCCCTGGGTTGCAAAGGTATGGAAAGTTTCAGGGAATTTGGGCGACTTTTCCGGAAACTTTACGGAATTTTGAAGGGCCTGGGAATTATTGGGATTTTTTTCGGAAATTTTCAATTTTGGATTCTATTAAAGTTTTAAACATTTTAAAACATTTCATTACCCAGGGAAAATTACAAACCATTACAATTTTAAAGGCTTTAAGTTTTACAAACACTTTATTTCAGATTTTTATCAGAAACAAAAGTATGTAGGTCATGGGGAACTCGATTAAAAAAATCAGCCCAAATAAGGAATATAAAGAATAAGAAAGATAAAAAAAATAAAAAAAATACAAGTTTGTAAAGGTTTGTTTATGTTGGACCTAGTTTTTACATATTTTCAGGCTTTGTCTTTTAATAATGCCTACTGTGACTAAAAATAGCACTTCTGAACATGGTCAGGTGTCTGTAGGTGGCATTTTGTATCAAATTGTGCATTATTTACAGATTGGTGTGCTGATAATGCCACACCTTAACTTAAAGGTGGACGGCCCGATTTAAGGATATGAAAGTTTCATCTGATTAGGTTGGCATTCACTCCAAAAACCCCCACCTGTAAAGTTTCGCGCCGAATTTCAATCCGTTTGATACGAGAACTAAAAACGTGATTTTTAAGCCCCATAGAGTACTGTGTTAGAATTAGATAGATTATATGGTCGACCAAAATAGGACACATTTTTGCCTCATAACTTCCAAACCAAACATACTTTGCTCTAAGCTTCACAGGGTAAATGGAAGAGTGCATCAATGATGCAGTAACCCATCAATTGGATTGTTTA
>JAMKCH010032246.1:0-42642 GCA_023653785.1 Ophioderma brevispina | reverse complement strand
CTAAATTTAATGGGTTTGCTGTTTTGAAAAGCTAATAAACAATACTTTTTAAATATGTTTAATAATTTGCATACAAGTGTAATAAAGACCCGAAATTGGGGGCACTTTTAGGGTAATTTTTTTTGGACACTCTGTATTAACGGCTATTGTACTATCAAAAACCTGACAGCACAGGTTTAGTGTGCATCACAAATTTATCAGCAGATTGTTGTGGTATGCAACGGAATAAAGCATATAATCCAATGGGTGTGCCGAGCCTGTTTCGTTTCTTTTTGTTGAATATAATAAGCCAAATATTGATGTAAAAAAATCCTAAGTGTATCAAGTTTGTACTTTTGCACGCGCGTAGCAGGATTCCGCACCCAGATCCTGGGGACAATCCACACTACAATGGCAGGGGTCCAGGGGCCACTTAAAGCAATAACAGCACATTTTTGAAGAGCCATTATGAGCTAGTAAAATCTCAATTCCCTTGGCACAGTTCAGTAGCCTTCATTCACCAATGTATTAGAAAATACACCCCCTGGTTTTTGGGTATGATATATGATGCCCAGATCATACAAGGTGAGTTCATGTCAATGTATGTGCAAATACAACCCACTGAACTGTGTCCTTGGTGCATGAGCATATTGTAACTCATAGTGAGCGCCCCCAATTTTCAAAATTTGATATTTTTGCAAAGTTATTTTGGTATTTGTCTAGCAAACTATACCTGTGAACGAGAATGCTTAAAAATGCGTAATTATCATAAAATAAGCGATTTTTGTAATTAGAATTGGGATCCCAGATGTACTTAACGGTGGAGCTGGAAATGCTAAGTTTTATGTCCGTTCATGATGAAATAGTGCCACCTCAAGAAAGTGACCTTTAACTTGACTTGCCTGACCAATAAAACAACTAATGGATGAGCGTACACACATATGGCGCTTTATTGCTTTAATGCCCCGGCAGGTTTCGGGGCAGAGCGACGGTTGGTGGTCCAGGGGGCGAGCCCCCAGAATTTTTTTTTTTTTTGCAATTTGAGCCTTATTTCAATGCATTTTTTCACACCCCAGGGTGCGTTCGCTCCTTCCTCACTCCCTGGCATATTGCACAGAATGTCGAGCACATTATGGTTTGATGATGGAATTGCCCGGTCCCTTAACATAAAAAGTGGTAACCATGAGAGTTCTAAATTTCGCGGAAAAGGTGTATATTTTTTACTGACATCACGGACCGCGAAATCACAAAAAAGGGGTATTCTAAGCATCCATCTCCGCGAAATTTAAAAAAAAGGGGTATTTCACAAAATTGGTTGTGATCAATCGGTCTTTTTTTGTACCCTAACGCTTCATGGGAATGTTTATCTTTGTTGCATTTTCATTTAAAATCAGTACTCAGGTATTGTAATTAATCCCAATTAAAGACAGGATCATCTGGGAGTACAGCAGACAAAGTAATGTTGATACTTGTATTTTTTGTTCTTAATATTTTAAATTGTAAGAGTCATTGAAAAGGGGTGTCTGAAAATCTTGTCATTGAAAACCTTGAAATAGGGGGTATTTATAACACTAATTTTGTCATCAATTTTGCAAAAAAAGGGGTAAAATCAATGAAAAGATCATTGAAAAGGGGGTTTTGAAAAAAATGAATAACTCTCATGGTTACCACTTTTTATGTTGAGTTGAGGGACCGGGTGGAATTGTCATTAGAAACCATGCATAGCTTACCCTAACCAAGACAATATAACCTCTAAATTATGCTCTAGGAGCATTAACGGTTCATCATCTATTGCATACATTCGATTGTAGTAGGAAACACTGCCAGTTTGTAAATAGAAACCTCTATTTCTATTCTATTACTCCCAAAATAGCTAAACTAGGTCAAAATGTAAATTCTTACACATCTCGTCCTGTAACAATGTATAAATGACCATTCTTCACCCAGATCAAATGTGTAAAGTGGCAATAACATGCATCATGCAGTGTGGCGATCGGATATTGTTGTGGCTCATTGTCATATAATGGTCTTTCATGTGAAGCGCTTGAACTTCCTTTGGTACTGAATTCTCAATGAATCCATGGCAGCTGGGACTCGCAAGAGATAAAAATATGTTTTTTACAGTTATTTGCACGTTTCGAGTCCAGGCTGACAGTTAAAACAACGTTTTAAAGAACATTTTTAACAGTGAGGGGTAATAGAGTTTTGAGAGAAGTTTTTTTTTTTTTTTTTTTTTAATCTAACTTCTAGAAAGGCACCCATGTATTTCGCTTGTCCATGCAATCCTATGGAAAAATTCATGAAGATATTACTTCCGGGTTAAAACCCATAGCAAAGCACGGTCTCCGACCGTGCGAAAAGTGGTAACCATGAGAGTTCTAAATTTCGCGGAAAAGGTGTATATTTTTTACTGACATCACGGACCGCGAAATCACAAAAAAGGGGTATTCTAAGCATCCATCTCTGCGAAATTTAAAAAAAAGGGGTATTTCACAGAATTGGTTGTGATCAATCGGTCTTTTTTTGTACCCTAACGCTTCATGGGAATGTTTATCTTTGTTGCATTTTCATTTAAAATCAGTACACAGGTATTGTAATTAATCCCAATTAAAGACAGGATCATCTGGGAGTACAGCAGACAAAGTAATGTTGATACTTGTATTTTTTGTTCCTAATATTTTAAATTGTAAGAGTCATTGAAAAGGGGTGTCTGAAAATCTTGTCATTGAAAACCTTGAAATAGGGGGTATTTATAACACTAATTTTGTCATCGATTTTGCAAAAAAAAGGGGTAAAATCAATGAAAAGATCATTGAAAAGGGGGTTTTGAAAAAAATGAATAACTCTCATGGTTACCACTTTTTATGTTGAGTTGAGGGACCGGGTGGAATTGTCATTAGAAACCATGCATAGCTTACCCTAACCAAGACAATATGTGACCTGCTCCCACGAAACCCGGACAAAGTAGGACATTTTTCATTTCAAGATATGTACAGATTTGAAATGCTCATAAAACAAGCTTTAAAATGATGTATCACATGTAAACATTGCACATCTTTTTGTCCATCAAAAATCAATATTTGTCTTGGATATTCTTTTGTTTTCTATTGATTTTATCCTAGTTTATTGAGCTCTTTCTCCTTAAGTGATCTGGCGACTTTGTCCGGGTTTTGTGGGAGGAGGTCACATATAACCTCTAAATTATGCTCTAGGAGCATTAACGGTTCATCATCTATTGCATACATTCGATTGTAGTAGGAAACACTGCCAGTTTGTAAATAGAAACCTCTATTTCTATTCTATTACTCCCAAAATAGCTAAACTAGGTCAAAATGTAAATTCTTACACATCTCGTCCTGTAACAATGTATAAATGACCATTCTTCACCCAGATCAAATGTGTAAAGTGGCAATAACATGCATCATGCAGTGTGGCGATCGGATATTGTTGTGGCTCATTGTCATATAATGGTCTTTCATGTGAAGCGCTTGAACTTCCTTTGGTACTGAATTCTCAATGAATCCATGGCAGCTGGGACTCGCAAGAGATAAAAATATGTTTTTTACAGTTATTTGCACGTTTCGAGTCCAGGCTGACAGTTAAAACAACGTTTTAAAGAACATTTTTAACAGTGAGGGGTAATAGAGTTTTGAGAGAAGTTTTTTTTTTTTTTTTTTTTTAATCTAACTTCTAGAAAGGCACCCATGTATTTCGCTTGTCCATGCAATCCTATGGAAAAATTCATGAAGATATTACTTCCGGGTTAAAACCCATAGCAAAGCACGGTCTCCGACCGTGCGAAAAGTGGTAACCATGAGAGTTCTAAATTTCGCGGAAAAGGTGTATATTTTTTACTGACATCACGGACCGCGAAATCACAAAAAAGGGGTATTCTAAGCATCCATCTCTGCGAAATTTAAAAAAAAGGGGTATTTCACAGAATTGGTTGTGATCAATCGGTCTTTTTTTGTACCCTAACGCTTCATGGGAATGTTTATCTTTGTTGCATTTTCATTTAAAATCAGTACACAGGTATTGTAATTAATCCCAATTAAAGACAGGATCATCTGGGAGTACAGCAGACAAAGTAATGTTGATACTTGTATTTTTTGTTCCTAATATTTTAAATTGTAAGAGTCATTGAAAAGGGGTGTCTGAAAATCTTGTCATTGAAAACCTTGAAATAGGGGGTATTTATAACACTAATTTTGTCATCGATTTTGCAAAAAAAAGGGGTAAAATCAATGAAAAGATCATTGAAAAGGGGGTTTTGAAAAAAATGAATAACTCTCATGGTTACCACTTTTTATGTTGAGTTGAGGGACCGGGTGGAATTGTCATTAGAAACCATGCATAGCTTACCCTAACCAAGACAATATGTGACCTGCTCCCACGAAACCCGGACAAAGTAGGACATTTTTCATTTCAAGATATGTACAGATTTGAAATGCTCATAAAACAAGCTTTAAAATGATGTATCACATGTAAACATTGCACATCTTTTTGTCCATCAAAAATCAATATTTGTCTTGGATATTCTTTTGTTTTCTATTGATTTTATCCTAGTTTATTGAGCTCTTTCTCCTTAAGTGATCTGGCGACTTTGTCCGGGTTTTGTGGGAGGAGGTCACATATAACCTCTAAATTATGCTCTAGGAGCATTAACGATTCATCATCTATTGCATACATTCGATTGTAGTAGGAAACACTGCCAGTTTGTAAATAGAAACCTCTATTTCTATTCTATTACTCCCAAAATAGCTAAACTAGGTCAAAATGTAAATTCTTACACATCTCGTCCTGTAACAATGTATAAATGACCATTCTTCACCCAGATCAAATGTGTAAAGTGGCAATAACATGCATCATGCAGTGTGGCGATCGGATATTGTTGTGGCTCATTGTCATATAATGGTCTTTCATGTGAAGCGCTTGAACTTCCTTTGGTACTGAATTCTCAATGAATCCATGGCAGCTGGGACTCGCAAGAGATAAAAATATGTTTTTTACAGTTATTTGCACGTTTCGAGTCCAGGCTGACAGTTAAAACAACGTTTTAAAGAACATTTTTAACAGTGAGGGGTAATAGAGTTTTGAGAGAAGTTTACAACTAACCCATTTAGCAAGCCCTTGTGCTGTTTTGAAATTTTGCACCAGTGGAGTGAGTGGAATATGAAAAATTGTGAGGGGGTGTCAGAAATTTGGGGGGGGGGGGGAGGGGGGATGCTGACTCTATAAACTGGGGATTTCATACCAAGTTCTAAGGAGGTAACTGAAAACCATGACAGAGGATTCTACTTTGTGACCTCACTGCTTCCTAGTGGGACTCAGGTCCAAGTAAAAGAGGCCTATTTTGGGCATGCAATAAAAACAGATTTTAGGATTTATACCCCCAATAAATATCTCCATTTTATGTAAATGTTTAAATCCTAAATAGGGCATTTGAAATGTGTGCATTCTGAATTCCAAATAGCATAAGGAATAAATCAGATGTGTTCAGGCCCATAACCAGTTGGGGGGAGGGGGGTAGATGTCCCACAAACATTTCCAGATCCACCAAAAAATGGCTCAAAAAGGCAAAAAAAAATTGCTATTTTGTCTATTTTGGTAAAAGGTCCACTTTTGCCAGTTTTCCCCCCTTGAGGGGGGGGGGGATTTGGGGAAAGTTCTCCTTTTGAAAAAAAGTGCCCCTCCTGTAAAAAAATCATGGTTATGGGCTTGGATGTGTCTAGCAACATGGAGACAAATTTTTGTGTTTAAATCCTATACACTGTTTCACAGCCACGGGGGTTTTTGAGTTTTGGGGGAATGCCCTTGAAATCCCTATGGATTTTGGCTATGGTACCCATTTGCATATTCAAATGTCTCAGTCCCTTCAGATCCCTTAGTGTATCCCATTGTTTTGCTTCGGTGCCTAGAAGTCACAGTTCATGATAAGCTGAAACTTTCTGTATCGTCAGTCTGCAAAGAAAGCGGAACAAACAGGGATTGCTTTGATAGTGTGTCTGTGCGTGTGTATGTCTGTGTATCTGTCTGTGGTAAAAATGTTAACCCTAAACATAATTGCCCACTGTTTCCCCATATGTGCACACATTTTCATGACACTTGAATACAATGGTCCTTTGATAGTGACCCACATGTTGGTGACCTTTTGTGACTTTGGTGACCTCATGTGACATTTGTCCCCGTTCACAACCACAATGGCAGACAATCAGTGAATGGTGTATTTTTTTATGGATATACTGTAGATAACTTCCCTGCTGCATTGCACCTCTAAGAAACCTTGACAGGATGAATGCCTTCATCCATCACCAGCAATGTCACTCCAGTTCAAGAAGTGAATGTGAAAGATACAAATGTCCATGTACTCCATGGACTGTAGTGATGAATAGGTCACTTGATGAGATATAATTTCAAGTAGTCCACTTTTCAATTTTCTATTTCTGATTTAGCATAGTAAGCACACGCACACACAGAGTGGTGTGAAATTAGATTGTTGCCTGTTTTTGTACACCAGTCTTGAATGCAGGGACGTAACAGGGGTTACCTGTCAGAGGGCATATTTCCCGGTTTTGAGACAGATTCTCCTGGTTGAAGGTGGTTTTGAAGCAGATTCTCCTGGTTGGAGGTGAACATTTCCCAGTGAGCAGGCAAAAAAAAGGGCTGATTTAGCATTCAAAACTTTTTCTTCCTGGTCAAAGCTTTTTTTTTTTTTTTTTTTTTGACAATGAGAAAAATACAGCCTTTCATCTGATATCAAAATCGATACTACTTCCGGGTAAATCAGGGGGGGTCCCAAAGACGATCGGAACACGCACCTTTAATACCTATAGTAGGAACAACCAGACACCCTGCCGTTGGTGGCGACATTCAGCTCAATTTCAACTTGAGTTGAAATTTTTACTTTTTTCTGATCGTTCCAACCTATAGCAATATTGGGTTCTGCCTGGTAAATGCCGAATCGGCCAATGTTATAAATAAAAAAATAAATACGCGCAATAATTACAGTATCGTATTGGCAGAATCATTCCCAAAACAATAAAACTCTCCGCAACAAATGCAGAGCTGGGGATGATTCTGCCATTACATCCTTCAACATGCAGTTTATTCCGTTGAGGCTGCCAAATTCATAGGGTGGTGGCACAATACAAAATTCTTTCCACAGCGTAGCATAGGCTTAGTATGGTTATGGAATAGAATACGCACACGCAAGACTTAGAGAATAAAAGATGAGATTTTTTGTTTTGGCCATCTTAGATGGTGTCATAATGGATGGGCATCCAATATTTTGAGTGGTGGATGCCGGCGCATCTCATTCTTATTTAGAAATGTGTAATTTTTGCTTTCTATCGACATAATTTAATTGTCAAAAATATTCTAACATCATTCTTTTTTATTCATTTAAATAATTCCACCCCTTTTGAAAACAAATGTTTCAATCCAAAGAACCAAAGTCATCGCGCGGTGATCGTCACGCTGCGTAAATTGCATTTGCGTACCAAGGCGAAATGCACGACGCAGTATAAACGCGCCCTTTGCGCGAGTCATATATTCGACTACACCGCGTAATTGCTGCACGCACTATCCATCTATTACCCAGTAATGGATGGGCGGAGCTTTGACCTAATCCAATCAAATTTCTTGTTAACATGATAAACCACGCCCACTGAATAAGAATTTTTGATCAGAGCTAGTGTGTGGGGAGGAATATTTGGTCTGAGCCAGTATGTAGGGCTCAGAGCTAGTGTGTAGGGAGGAATATTTGGTCTGAGCCAGTATGTAGGGCAGCTACAACTCATGCTTTTGTCAAGAGCAATTATTAGCCAATCAGGGTTTAGCAAAATCACTTCCCTGTTCACGAGCAGGACAAGTTCCACAGTATTTTTATGTCAATTTTAAGTCACAAAAGGGCAGCTTTATCATGTTTATAGCAGATAACAACCTTGTTGCACTCATGCACACAATGACAAAAGGTTATCCCTCCGTGCTATATCTATATACCACTTCTCCGCCTCACAAATTGGCTGCATTTTCTTCAAGAAAAACGTTCAAAACTAGGTAAAAACACAAATCACATATTGTTAACCTTGTCCTGCAAATATTCTTGCTCTCTAAATTTCTTAGATTAAAAACTAATCTAATTTGATTGCTATCAGGGACAAATCTAAAGTTTAGATTAAAATTTTAATCAAAATACATTGAAATATAAATCTAATAGATTAAAAATTTAATCAAAATTTAGATTTGTCCTCCGTTTTAATCTAAGAAATTTAGAGAGTGTGCTAACAGCCTAATGTCAATGAATGCACACACCTCAAACACATTTGCTTTGAAGTGTTTTGATAATGCTCAAAACCATGACTGAACTCGTAATTTACCGTGATAATAGCACTTGAAATTAACATTGTAAATGATGTAATCGTGTGTGAATGGGATACGCTTCCACGGCAGCAACTAGATCATTTGCGAGTGTATCGTTCTTTGATTTAGTAGGTTAGTGCCAAATGGCTTTCCTGCGTACTCACCTTTAACACTTTGGGACTCGTAGGTGATTCTTGTCACTCAGAATTTTTCTCTCGACAATTTCAAAATTATGCATTTTCAATGACCGTATTCATATTTTATATGGCCAAATTCACCATGCCAAATGCATTGAAATAAATCCAAATAAGCCTAGTTGATAAGGTCATTTTTTTAGCTTCCATTCGCGAAGCCATTTCGAAAATCACTGACTTATTGGTGTTATAAACTACTGTAAAAGTGATAATTTTCGCATGTGTAATTTTTCGCGTTTCAGCGATTTTTAACATTTTTGCTTGTTTTTAAATTCGCTCTTTTCAGCTATCCTACATAGACCTACACACAAAATAAACATTTTTTTTTTTTTTTTTTTTTTTTTTGAAAACCGGCAAAAGTTAAACTTTGAACATGTCCCTTTAAAATGAGGAATGTTTCAAGTTCATCAGCTCTCATGAAAACTATAGAGGGCGTCCCCCATTCCTTATCTGGCGATGTCCTTTGTCAATAAGGATCTAACCTTAAATTGACATATTTGCCTTTAAAGGCAGTTTCAGCTCATCAGGTGGTGCGACTGATATTTTAAAGATCAAAACTTAAAGGTGCAACAAGAGATTTGAGGCACCCAAATATTGTGTCATAATAGTAATTTCAAATAGATTAGACACTCAATAGATTTCTTACCTTGTATTGTACTACAGAAATGACTTAAAAGAGAGAAAAAAGGCAATTTTGATTTGCTTATATTCCTCATAGAGAGACGTGATAAACTAGGTTTTTAAGAAAAATCATATTTGCATGCAATGAAATTTCATAAAAATTTACACAGGATGAAGTCAGTGGTATAAATAATCCAAATTAGTTTTGAAAGTTTTTTTTTTTTTTTTTTTTTTTAAAAGTGATAATTTTCGCATGTGTAATTTTTCGCGTTTCAGCGATTTTTAACATTTTTGCTTGTTTTTAAATTCGCTCTTTTCAGCTATCCTACATAGACCTACACACAAAATAAACATTTTCGCAGGTTTTTAATTTCGCGCTAGCTCAGCAGCGCGCGAAACGCGCGAAAATTAATGTAGGTCCCAAGCGCGAAAATTTCACTTTTACCTATTGTTAATCTACCAGAGAGGAAAGGGTTAATAAGCTCCCAAGATATTAGTGTTTTAATTAACCTGTTGCTGGTTGCATTTTAATCAATGATTGATTTTGTCGTATTCAGATTTTTTTGACAATGGCATTTGTTGCTTTTGTAGCACAGTAAGCCTCTCAGTCAGGCCAGCCAGCTTCAGTATAATTTCTCCAATGGCTCTCTCAAAAGGACCAAAGCATATTTGAGTTAATACTGTTTTTTTAAATAGAGCCAAAAACCATTTTGTGAGGTAGATTACAAATTTGTCAATAAGGATCTAACCTTAAATTGCCCTATTTGCCTTAAAGGCAGTTTCATCAGCTCATCAGGTGGTGCGACTGATATTTTAAAGATCAAAACTTAAAGGTGCACAAGAGATTTTGAGGCACCAATATTGTGTCATAATAGTAAGTTCAATGATTAACACCAATAGTTCTTACTTGTATTGTACTACAGCAATGCCGTAAAAAAGAGAAAAAGCCAATTTTGATTTGGTCTTATATTCCTCATAGAGAGACGTGATAACTAGAATTTTTCAGACAATCATATTTGCCTGCAATGAATTTCTATAAAATTTACAGCACAGGATGAAGTCAGTGGTATAAATAATCCAAATTATGTTTTGTGAAATTTCGCGCCGTTATTTTTTTTTGTTTTGTTCTGGTTTTGTTGTAATAAAAGAGACTTTCAAACAGCTGTGATATTCTTCCAAATTAGGAGGCATGGGGCCCGGTTGATAATTCCTTTACTTGAAAAATTTATGATTAGAAGTTGACAATTGCACATTTTAGTATCAAATAAAACTTACACACACTGTAAAATAACTGAGATGCACATTGAAATTGGCATTGTTGTTTTTGTTAGTCTATGCCTAATCATTAACTGTAAAACTTCGATTTTTTAGAAATCTACTTTTGTAACACAATTTTATGCCAGCAGCCGTTGGATTAATTTAAGGCATTCAAGGAAAGTAATTACAGTCTGATCTTGATGACTTCCTGGAATGGTCTGAGGCCAATTATCTCAACAAATCCCACTCAAATGTCAGCAATCCAAGTGGGGCTTCATGAGAAATCCCCACCTCGCTTGACCTGAAATTGGGGACTTGTCTTTTTTGCCATAATGGTTTCATCTGCTTGAAGTTCTAGGTTGTCTGGTTACAAGAAATCTAAAATGGGATCTCAGAGTCAAATATGCGCCACTATTCATGCTCCATACTCTCAACATTTTGGTTTCAATACAGCTGTTACTCCATTGTGAACTGTGTTATGTCAGACTAACTACTGAAATCTGATGCAGGGCAATAAAAGATTCTCATAGAGGGCGCGCAATTTTAGGGTAAGACCCTAATTTTTTTCCACTCGGGGATTTAAAGGTTACCTATAACAACTTAACACAAGTCGTCTGTTCTATAATTGTTTGCTCTTCTCGGACTCTCGTTTGAACCCTACTTCTCCCTTCTGTCCTGTCAGTCTCAACCTCTACAGAGCACCCCGTGGTTAAAAAGGCATTTTCATATTTTCATAGACATCTACAATGCGCCCGGTGCCCTATGTGGCACCGGCACCCTATGCTCTGCAAAAAATTGGGGGAGGGGGCCTGTGGCCGAGGGTGCCCCCCCCCCAAAAAAAATCGCCCCTGTTGCTGATGTCATCTGGCATTACTCACCTTACTGTCATACATCTCATACATTAATTTAAACACTACTTGTTCTCCAGGTAGACAAGGATGTATATAATTAATCTTTCCCTGGAGATGGGCCGCGCACGATATGTTAACAAAACCCCATGTCGCTGGCCGGATTCGAACCGCGGACCCCTGGTATACAATGCAACGACGCTCTAACCGACTGAGCTATCAGCTGGGTCGGTAGAAGAGCGATGGATATCATCTATAGGTTTTAGGTTCGAAAGGCCTTCCTTCGCTTTCCTAGCGGATAGCAGCAGAACTGTATATTTAACATATACGATTTTATATTTGTTTTTGAAATTTAAACTACTTATTCTCCAGGTAGACAAGGATTTATATTATTAATCTTTCCCTGGTAATGGCCAGCGCACGATAGTGTTTGAAAAAACCCCATGTGCGCTTGGCCAGGCGGATTCGAACCGTCGCCTTCGATTCTGCACACGACGCTCTTCCCGACTGAGCTATCAAGCTGGGTCGGTAAAGAGCGATAAGATATCATCTATAGGTGTTAGGTTCGAAAGGCTTCCTTCGCTTTCCTAGCGGGGAGCATCAGAACTGTATATTTAACATATACGAGATATTTGTTTTGAATTTAAACTACTTAGTTCTCCAGGTAAGACAAGGATTTATATTAATTAAATCTTTCCCGGAGATGGCCAGCGCACGATAGTGTTGAAAAAAAAAACCCCAGTGCGCTTGGCCGATTCGAACACCGGCGACCTTCGTATACACATGCACGCCGCTCTAACCGACGGAGCTATCAAGCTGGTCGGTAACAGATCGATAGATATCAGCTATAGTGTTAGGTTTCTATAGGTGTTTAAATTTTCAAACAATATAATCGTATATGTTAAATATACAGTCTGATGCTATCCGCTAGAAAGCGAAGGACGCCTTCGAACCTAACACCTATAGATTATATCTGTCGCTCTTCTAACCTGACCCTGCTTGATATCTCCGTCGGTTAGAGCGTCGTGCATGTAATACGAAGGTCGCCGTTTTCGAATCGGCCAAGCGCACATGGGTTTTTTTCAACACTATCGTGCGCTGGCCATCTCCAGGGAAGATTAATAATACTACTCCTCATACATTGGAGAATGATCAGAAAAGGCATTGTAAATAATTCGTTTGGTCGCAATATGTCTCATATAAATGTGCACTTGAGATTTTGTAACCTGGATCTCTTTCCTTCTAGGAGGGATTCACTCTTGCATTTTGCCGCCCGTTCTCCTCAATCTGAGCGTACCAGAGACCTGCTTCCTCCATGTAAGTGGAGATCCATGTCAGAACAATTGAGACATAGCACCCACATCACCCAATTACATGCTCGCACTGCAGATTTGCTTAATTCCTCCCCGGAATTCCTCCATATTCCTTGGTTTGACTGCCTTTTCCTTTTCTTCTGTTTCTGTTCTGCGTGCATTGAGTGGATGTGGTGCTTTTGCACATCTGCCTTTTATTTTATTATAATAAATGCTGTATTGTATTAATATAGTTAAAATAAAAATTCTTTATTTTTTGTTGTATATGCAATTGGCTCTTAAGCCACGATGTTATGCTAATAATTCTTATGCTATGCATATCTTTAAACTATGCCTATGATCATTAATGTGATATGAAGAAATACGTCAGTAGAGATAATTGCTCTAAGCTTTTTCCTCTTCCTCTGACTGCACAACAATTTGCTGTAGAATTGCCACGTACTAGAATTTTTTTTGCCCCATCAATCATAAACCTTTGAAGGAGTGACTGCCTCATCCCATCACCAGCAATGTCACTCCAGTTCAAGAAGTTGAATGTGAAGATACAAAGGTCATGTACCCATGGACTGTAGTGATAATAGGGGTCACTTGATGAGATATATTTTCACGTAGTCCACTTTTTCAATTTCTATTGTCTGATTTTATCATAGTAAAGCACCGCACAACAGCGTGGTCTGAAATTAGATTGTTGCCTGTTTTTTGGTACACCCGTCTTGATGCAGGGACATAACAGGGGTTTACCTGTCAGAGGGCCTATTTCCTTCCCGGTTTTGAGACAGATTCTCCTGGTTGAAGGTGGTTTTGAAGCAGATTCTCCTGGTTGGAGGTGAAATTTTCCCAGTGAGCAGGCAAAAAAAAGCTGATTTAGCATCAAAACTTTTTCTCTTTCCTGTCAAGCGCTCTGGGTGGGCACCCCCCCCACCCCCCCCGAGAACCTATCGCAAGATTTATTTTCAAATTGCGCTGATGAAAGACTTGGCATTGATAAAAACGTCCGTGTAAGGGGGGTGACCAATGACAGCACATGCCATTGAATGGTGTAAAAGTGAACAGTATTTTTGATCAAGAGGAATATTTGGTCTGAGCCAGTATGTAGGGATCAGAGCTAGTGTGTGGGAGGAATATTTGGTCTGAGCCAGTATGTAGGGCTCAGAGCTAGTGTTTGTTAGGGAGGAATATTTGGTCTGAGCCAGTATGTAGGGCAGCCTAAACTCATGTTTTGTCAAGAAGAAATTATTAGCCATCAGGTTTAAGCAAAATCACTTCAACTGTGCACAAGGCAGGACAAGTTTCCCACAGTATTTTTATGTCAATTTTAAGTCACAACAGGGCGCTTTATCAGGTTTATAGCAGATAACAACATTGTTTGAAAAAGGTTATCCTCCGTGCTATATCTATATACCACTCTCCGCACTCACAAATTGGCTGCATTTTCTTCCAAGAAAAACGTTCAAAACTAGGTAAAAACACAAATCACATATTGTTAACCTGTCCTGCAAATATTCTGCTCCTAAATTTCTTAGATTAAAAACTAATCTAATTGATGGATCAGGGACAAATCTAAAGTTAGATTAAAATTTTAATCAAAAAATACATTGAAATATAATCTAATAAGAGTAAAAATTTAACAAAAAATTTAGATTTGTCCTCCGTTTTTAATCTAAGAAATTAGAGAGTGTGCTAACCGCCTAATGTAATGAATGCACACACCTCAACACATTTGCTTTGAAGTGTTTTGATAATGCTCAAAACATGATGAACTCGTAATGTTACCGTGATAATATCACTTGAAATTAACATTGTAAATGATGTAATGTGTGTGAATGGGATACGCTTCCCCGGCAGCAACTAGATCATTTGCGAGTGTATAGTTCTTTGATTTATAGGTTAGTGCCAAATGGCTATTTCTGCGTACGCACCTTTAACACTTGGGACTCGTAGGTGATTCTAGTCACTCAGAATTGTTCTTCGACACTTTCAAATTATGCATGTTCAATGACCCCGTATTCATATTTTATATGGCCAAATTCACCATGCCAAATGCATAAATAAATCCAAATAAGACTAGTTGGAATTTTTAAGGTCATTTTTTTTTTTAGCTTCCATTCGCGAAGCCATTCGAAAATCCACTTTATGGTGATTATCAACTAGGAAAGTGGACTTTTCGAGTGTGTAATTTTCGCGTTGTGCAGCGATTTGTTAACATTTTTTGCTTGTTTGTAAATTCGCTCTTTTCAAGTCATCCTACATAGACCTACACACAAACTAAACATTTTCGCGAGTTTTAATTTCGCGCTAGCGCGAAGCGGCGGAAAGCGCGAAAATTAATGTAGCTCGAAAATTTCCACTTTTACAATATTGGTAATCTACCAGAGAGGAAAGGGTTATAAGCTCCAACAGAGATAAGTGTTTAACTGTTGCTGTTGCATTTTATAAATGAGTATTTTGTGATATATATCAATTTTTTGACAATGGCAATTGTTGCTTTTGAAGCACATGGATTCTCTCAGTCAGACCAGCCAGGCATACAGTATAATTTCTCCAATGGCTCTCTCAAAAGGACCAAACATCTTTGAGGTTAAATACTGTTTTAAATAGAGCCAAAAACATTTTGTGAGGGAGATTACAAATTGGTCAATAAGGATCTAACCTTAAATTACCATATTTGCCTTTAAAGGCACAGTAGTTTCAGCTCATCAGTGGTGCGACTGATATTTGAAAGATCAAAACTTAAAGGTGCAACAAGAGATTTTGAGGCACCCAAATATTGTGTCATAATAGAATTTCAATAGATAGACAACTCAATAGATTTCTTACTGTATTGTTACTTACAGAAAAAAGAAATGACTTTAAAAAGAGAGAAGAAAAAAGCCAATTTGATGCTTATATTCCTCATAGCGAGACGTGAATAAAACTAGGTTTTTAAAGAAAAAAAATTATTGGCCTGCAATGAAAATTTCTTAAAATGTACACAGGATGAAGTCAGTGGTATAAATAATCCAAATAGTTGTGAAGAGTTCGTCGCACGTGATTTTTTTGTTTTGTTCGGGTTTGTTGTAATAAAAGAGACTTTCAAAAACAGCTGTGATATTTCTCCAAATTCGAGCATGGGCCGGTTGATAATTCATTTTTACTTGAAAAGATTGATGAATAGAAGTTGACAATTGCAACATCTAGTATCAAAATAAAAACTGACAAACACTTTTAAATAACTGAGATGCCATTGAAATTGGCATTGTTGTTTTTGTTAGTCTATGCATAATATTAAACGGTTAAAACTTCAGATTTTTAGAATCATACTTTTGTAAACACAATTTTATGCCACAGCTGGTGGATTAAACATTTAAGGCAGTTCAAGGAAAGTAAATTACAGTCTGATTTGATGACTTCCTGGAATGTATGAGGCCAATTAGCTCAAACTAAATCCCAAAGTCAAGCAATCCAAGTGGCTTCATGAGAAATCCCCCACCTCATGCTTGACCTGAAATTGGGGACTTGTCTTTGGCATATGTTTCATTGCTGAAGTTCGAGGTGTTTGGTACAAGAAAATCTAAAATGGGATACTCAAGTCGAAAATATGCGCAAACTATTCATGCTCCTACTCTCAAACATTTTGGTTTCAATACAGCTGAGTTACTCATTCGTGTACTGTGGTTTGCAGAATATACTGGAATATGTTGACTGCAGGGGCGGATACAGGATTCTAATAGAAGGGGGCGCCAAATTTTAGGGTAGACCCTAATTTTTTCACACCTGGGGGGATTTAAAGGTGGTTCCATTACCAACTACCACGCGTCGGTTCAGATATAACGGAGTTCCGGAGCCTAGGCTGTACCGTCTGGCGCCCTGCGGTATGTCAGTCTTCACATCTGACAGAGCACCCCGTGGGTAAAAAAGGCATTTTCATAATTTAGAATTCTACAATGCGCCGGTGCCCTATGCGGCACCGGGCCACCCTATGCTCTGCAAAAAATGGGGGTGCCTTGTGCGAGGTGGGGTGCCCCCCAAAAAAAAAATTGCCCATGTCTGAGGTCATCTGGCTACTCACTACTGTAAACAATCTCATACATTGAGAATGATCAGAAAAGGCATGTTTAAAATAATTCTTGGTCGTCAATATGTCTCATATGAATGTGACTTGAATGAAATTTGTTAACCTGGATCTCTTGTTTCTAGGAGGAGTTGCACTCCTGCATTTGCCCGTTCTCCCTCAATCTATTGAAGCGTACCAGAGGACCTGCTTCCTCCATGTAGAGTGGAGATCCATGGCAGACAATGAAAAATAGCACCCACATCACCCAATTTACAACTTCTCGCACTGACAGATTTGCTTAATTCCTCCCCCGATTCCTCATAATTTCCTGGGTTTTTTTGACTGGCCTTCTCTTTTCTTGCCATTCATTGATGTGGTATGTGGTGCTTTTGCACATCTGCTTTTATTTTTATTATAATATGGCTGTATTTATCATGTCACTATTGTTCTATTATTTTTGATTATAATGCATTTGGCTCTTAAGCCACGATTTTATGCTCATAAATGCTTATGCTATGCTAGGCTTAACCGATGCTATATCATTAATTGATAGAAGAAATACTTTCAGTAGGAGATAATTTGCTCTAAGCTTTTCCTCTTCCTGACTGCACATTTGCTGGAGAATTGCCACGGACTAAATTTTTTGCCCACCATTCAGTCCAACAAATCACAGGCACAGACAACATGTTCACATGAAATAGAAAAGGTTTGACGTGTTCCCTGTTACTATAACTTGTGAGTTTGTTGGATGAATTGCGAGGGCAGCGAATCCTATTACGTGGCACTTCTACGCAGAATTATTGTTCATGTTTTCTGACATTGGTGCATTATGGTGGGATCTGTTCACCAGGGTAATCTTCCCTAAGGCACTGTAACAGTAGCAGTCAGTGTGGGAGTGTTTATAGGAGTTAATTAAAAACCACCCATGGCCTGCAAACAGATCAATGGGAGATGCTTTAATGGGAAGTACGAGAGCTAGTCACTATATAGTCATGACAGTGATAAACGACTAGTTAGTGCCAGTTTGAGGAAGACCTTTCTTAAAGAACACGAGACTTTCCAGAAAGAACGCCCCCATGTTTGTCGAACCCCGGTTTTTACAATATTTGGATGCTTACCATGTATTAGATTACACCTGAATGAAATAAGCCGAATACGCCGTCTTTTATTTCATAAGATGGATTTAGGTACTTTCTGTCTGGCACGAGAAGTCAAGCGTGGTGTTCTATGGGTGAGTTCGATAGCAGGAATTTAACAAGGTTTGGCGGTTTTCTTTTGTATTATTGTTCAATCAGCCTTCGAAACGTTCTGGTAGGTGGTCTACACTGATTCATGAAATTTTCACAGAATTCGTATCCTCAAAAAATCCTCCCCTGTCACTTTAATCTGTAGCTTTGTGTGCAGGGCAACGAAGGTTAAGCAACATTTACCTCTATTAGTTGTTAGATAGGAACTGATGCAGGAATAGGTTCTGTTGGCAGTGACATACCTCACTGATCCAAGATGCACTTTGTAATTTTTGCTCGTATATGGCTCAATGGGAATGGTTCACACAGAAAGCTTAATTTGCTCTGCACTTTCCTCCTGCCTGACTGCAACAGTTTTGTTCATCGCGTTTTGTGACATTGGTGGCAGTGGTGGGATCTTTTTTTTAAACCCAGCAGATTCCTATACTTAATACTATGCATCGATTCCTCGTTTTGTGACTTATTGATTATACTGGGATCCCTACTAAATACTGGTCGATAGTTGCCCCCTGTGGTCATTTTTAATGTCTTTGAAGGCCTAATTGGACCATAGAGATCACACGAAAATCATACCTTGCTAATGTAAGCTTGAAACCAAGCCTAAACTACCTCTCCTTCCCCACCAGTCTGTTTGGGCTGTCTTTTAAAGTCCATGACCAATCAGATTTATGGGTTCCAATGTGCCACCTTAAAAACTATTCAACATGATTTTAGAAGTCTTTCGACATCTTCCAATCAATTGTCCCACAGGTCCGTTTTGGTGCCATCTTAATCCTAACAGGCAATCATTAAGTGGTTTTGAGTTACACTTGAAAAGTATCTTAAAGATGGGTCTCATCATAAGGAATCAGAAATATATAGTTTGGCATCTGTGATGTTTAGTTTCAGATATATGTGCTAAAGGTCATTGAACTTTTCGATTGGTCATTGTAACAGGGGCCATTTTTCAAAATGCTTCATCTTGACAATTGGTGTCAAATTGTCGGTATGAACATGAGCACGCGGAAATGTACAGTTCCATGATTTAGTATCTTCTGTTTTGGAATTTTTTATGAAAGAGATGAGTAGTTCCCCATTACCATACAAACCAATGCAAACTTGACAAGAAGTAACCTTACACCTAACTAGACTTTTAGGATTGCAAACGAATACTTTTCTGATTGTCATATGCTCATAACAACAACTTGAACACCAATTTGTACTCAGATCCGTGCCATTTTGAGGTTTGACCCCGGTACAATACCATCAAAAGTTTATGACCTGTATCACATTTTCACCCCATATCTCGGGTACTACAAAGGCTTCAGATTTCGATCAACACCCAGGTTGATGAATGGATCACCGAAATGATTGCAGTGCCATCAAATAACCGTGCTCTTGTTGTAAAATGCCGTCGCTGACGTATACAAAGTTTTAGAAGTAACTAAGCATTTTGCTTACTGGACATCAAATTTTTGGGCGAAATTGTGTGATCCACTTAAAGAAAAGACATACCTATAAATCACCTGGCACAAAAGTATCTCTGCATGTTTTTTATCAGTCTTGTGTCCAAGTCAGACCATTTTGAAAGATTTTGAATATTTTTGGGGGGACTATTGTCTTCTCTTTCATTTACACCTCGCTTGTAAAAAAAGCGTGCAAAATGGCTGTGATTTAGTGCCCAAAAGCCAACCACCTCTAAACTTAGATCTACTACTGAACTAGACAATGCCCGTCACTGCTTCCAAATTTGAACAAAGTGTTTATTTAATCGTGTATCGTTATCACAATAAGCATCGAGTAGGTATTCCATTGGTTGTTGTTACAGCATATTATGTACATTTTTTGAGAGCGCCCCCATTTTCCAAATTTTGATATTTTTCACACTTACTTGGTATTGCTGAAAACTATACATGCGACCGAGAATGCTAAAAATTGTATGTCTCACAAAGAGCGATTTTGTATTAGAAATTGGAATCCCAAGATTGGACTTACGGCAGAGCTGAAAGGCTAACATGTATGTCCTCCATGATGAAAATAGTGCCCCCTCGAGAAAATAACCTCTCCCTTGGCGTTGCCTGACTATTACAACAACTAATGTAGAGCATAGACCCTTGCTGGCGCTATTTTCTCGGCTATTTCACATTTGATGCCGTTTCAGCAGCCGTTTTATTTCGGGGATCCCCATAACATTATTACTAGTATCAAATCCTTCGTTTTGCTGACCATAGCCATTTATCGAGCTTAAACCATTCCAAGGTATAGTTTCTACCCTGTTACCAATGCAATCGTGTGAAAATCTCCAATTTTTGAATTGGGGGCGCTTTCAAAAATGTGCTATTATTGTTTCATTACAATCGTCGACTTTCACCTGGTGTGTGTCGACAACGGGCGGCAGCAGATTACTATAGAAGCAGAACTATTCATGGCGATTTGGCTTAAATTGGACTTTGCCTGTTACCAAGTTTTCTTATGAAAATAAGTATAAAGCCCTTAAATCTCAGTATAGCTGTGGGCACTTCAGATGTCAATAGAGCCACGTTTTTCTATCTACCAACCAAACTTAGTGCCCCTCCCTCAGATGCACAACACACTACCCCACAAACTTCTACAGCACGGATTCTAGTGGGGGTGGAGGGGGGCGCGCACCGTGCTCCCGTAATTTCTTGGCCAAATCCTCCAAATCGCCCATTTTGGACAGTTTGCCTTTCAGCCCCCCGTTTTTTTGAACTTTTTTCAAATCCTGGAGCTGCCCCTGCTCACTCCCACCTCCACACTAAGATTTCCTGAGCTATAGTGGTTTATACGAGGGAACCAGGCACAATTAACAATTAATGTGGTGATCTGCTCCACAAGTGTAAGCCCTAGATCTCGGGCTTTCGCTTATTCATGTAAAAGTATCACATGTGCTGCACTGACACGCTCGCTGGGAAGCTTCCCGAGGGTGGTCGTATTGAGAAAGATCTTCTTGAGGTACAGCCAGTTCTCCAACAAGTGCTGAGGGGCCACATGTCTAGACACATGAAAATTTCCAATTTTTGTCAAAACCAGGATGAACAGGCAAGTGTTACTTTCATTTATCCCTGCGCGTCAGCGTACATCACGTTCACCACTGCACTACCGTACCAGCAGTACAGCAGCAGATTTAAGTAATACCAACTCAATCAATTAAAGGTTCAACAAGATATTTCACATATGAGGGTGCACTGCACAAAAACTGGAGTGTTACTTTTAACACATGGGTGTTAATTTTAAACACCCACTCCTGGAGTCAATATGGGACCACACCCACTGGTTTTAGTACCCCATGTAGTGTTATCATTAACACCAGTTTTGTGTTTAAATGCTATGATTCGACACTGCTTTGAGTGTAACATTTTACACCATGTTGGTGTTAATTATTTTAAACACTGCTGGGTGTCAATTTTGACACTACTGGTGTAATTTAATATCCTATGAGTCATACAGGACCACTCTTTGGTGTTAATAAACACCAACTTTGGGTGTTAACATTTATATTTGTAACATTTGAGTAGAAAATGTTTGATTTGTTATTTTTTTTTTATATTTACTCTTGCGCAAGTCATAACAAATCATAAACAGATTACAAAATGTATAATTAAAATTATTAAGTCCAACCCAGATGGTTTAAATTACTAAATTTCAACACCAAAACTACACCAACACGCTTGACACGACTTGGTGTTAAAATTTTAACACCCCAGTTTTTGCAGGTAGAGCACAGGAGTAACAACTCACGCATTAACATCACCACGGATAAAACAGGTAAAACAATTTCCCTTTATTTTGTATATTTTGTGTGATTTATAGCATTTTCAATTTTGGAGGGTTAAATCGATAGCTAAATTTGAAACATTTGAAGATCCCTCAAGGAAATTGGCAAAGAACCCAGTACATGTCAGTATTTATGATGAGATAAAAAATAGGCTGTTGGTTAGATTTTTCATATTATTATGCAGCATATACCTTTGCTCGCAAACTAAAAGAAACAGTTTTCTGAAAATTTCCCCATGGGGTCCTTCAGGTAAAGAAAAGTGTGAATGACCTTCAAAAACACTAACCTAATTAGGAGAAATGCCCTTGCGCGTCCTAAGGAAATTGTGCTCGTTCCGATGTTAAGGGGTGGATCGAAGGCGTCCACAAGCCGTCGGTTAAGGAGAATTATTAGTGAATACAATACCTTTGAAGTTGTGGGAGGAATGGGTATTGAAGTCAAATGACTAGCTTTTTATACCGTATACTACCGTAAAGTCACGTTCTAGTATAAATCCACATTTTTGTTACAAAATTTACCCCAAAGCATATCATTTCTTCTTTGTAATTTTGCATGAAACCATTGCTAGTGTGACATAAAAGTGGTTGAAATTTGTATGTGAACTCAAGTTTGAGGATTCCTTTTTCCTAACCCTGGTTGATTTTATATAGGTTTAACACATAATCAGCATTTTTAGATGGCTTCTTCAGTCGTTTGGAAGCCATCTAAAATCAACTGACTTAAAGGTCCAGGGACCCGGCTGAGTAGACATTTCTTTATTTCTTACATTTTTGTAACCTCAACAGTACCTGATCATATCGCAAACACAGATGTTTACAGTGAACATGCATCGGGAAAGTGTTAAATTTCAAGGATAATTATACCCAAACTGACAGGGCCTTCTCCTGTTTTCCCAAACGCGTATCAAGATGCTGGAGTTATGTGACCCCGTTAAGGACGTCAAAGTAGCAAGTTGTAACCAAAGCTGACATCGTGGGTAACCGCACCGTCACACTCCTATTCTCTCCTTGTCTGTTTCTTTGTGGGAAACTTGAATAAGCTATTCTGTTCTGATTGTCCTTGTCATACGGTCACCGCTGGTGCATGCCGTCGACAAATACAGCGCATTATTATCGTAATTGGTAAGGTACCAATTCAAGAAAAATTATGCCATTATGATACAGCACGTTACAACGCATGCACGAAAGTCACTGTGTATGCGTATGCAAGAAAACTGGGCCATGCGGCACGTCCGTTCCACGATGATGATCATGACGCGTAACGCGTCTTGTTACTCGACGTCACTTCTGGTCACGCTTGCCAGCCGATAATCACTTTCGTTTTGTCAATTTCCTTGAAAGCGTGTCCAAACACATGATATTATGCCCCAATTTTTAAATCAAATATACGGTTCTCATTTACTGCTTCATGCAGATTTTACATTGATACCAAACTATACTATGAATGCAACCAGTTTGGTGTATTATAGTATGTTTAAATCATGTCCCTGTACCTTTAGACTAGGCTTGTTTGTACTACTTGAATTACATTTTCCTCATGCATGCCATCTAAAGCTGCATGAAATGCACTATTTTGATTTTTTTGTGTGTTCGCAACTGCCCAATCGAAAACTTAAAATATCATATCTTCAGTCCTTTTAATAATACTGGGAGCCAATAAGTGTGGGGCCACCATAACCCTAACCCTAATCTCCTGGAGAAGTGAATGTGTAAAAAGGGATAGAAGGCAAGAAGATTGTACATATGGGTGGGGATTCAAAGCAAGGGCCCCTGGGCGTCGCCAGCCCTGTTCTTCCGTGGGCAAGTTTCCCGGTAGGGTGCAAGAAATGTCCCGATACATGCAAAAATATCCCGGATCGTAGGGAGATTCGAAAAAGGGTTGAATTTAACATATTTGTTCATCAGAGGGGGCACGCGTGCCCGCCCATCTTCTCCACCTGGCTACCCAACACCATTTACTTGTTCCATCGTGGGGCACCAGCGCCGACCATTGTTGCTCGTGGAAACCTAGGCATATCATCACGGTGGCTAGTGAGTTTATCAACCACATTATATCGGCTGAACGTGGGAAACTCCACGTACCACAGTGTCAGATAGCGTTGATTTGGATGGATTTTTTGTACATTGCGTACACTGGAGATTGCGTCAAATATCTTGGACCTATCGTAACTATTTACGCACCAAATATTTCTACATTCCTAGTTAGTTATAGTTAATATATAGTTTATTTTTTGGAAAAGACAAAACGTTAAAATACGATTCCATACAAGTATGGTTCTTACTTAGGGCAGCGCTTATCAGCTGCTCAATTCTCGATTGCTACTGTCAAGTCATGCCACACGCCCAGGCTTACAAAAACATGAGCTCAAGTCTTTTTGCAGATTGACCACCTGATTTGTTGATTTCGCGATATCCAGTACCGCGAACTGTTTTTTCATTCTTGTCAGCTAATCGCAGAGCCTTTAACACATCGTTTGCTGCTATAGGAGTCCCATGACGTAGCCCATGTCTAAGAATAGCCAATTAGCGATGCGGATACGGAATAGGTGGAGCTGTGTCCCAGAACAGAGAGATGCTATGGGAGAGTAAATGGTGGGACCACTGCCCCAGTCCCATGATAAGGATGGCACCACCCGCTGAAGTGCCCATATGTGTGTTCGTACTGATCACATCCTCGCATCTTTTTGAATTTGTGCATTTCTTAGCTTAAGACAGTGAGTTTGTCCTGTTAGGGTTAATTGCAAACTGTTTAAAGGTGCATGTTCTTGTCTTGGACCCCCTGATTTACCGGAAGTAGTATAGATTTTGGGGAAAAACCCAATCAGATGACAGGCTATATTTCTCTCATTGTGTCCTGAAATTGAGCCTTCAAATCCCATTTCATTCCAAGATATAAACAAAAAAACCGCTGTTGTAATTGGTCATAATTTTTAGCACAGTATTGACTAGGGCTTTGACAATATGCATTGCTTCTTCAAAACAACTGCAAATTTGTTTCCCACGGTACTTGAGGGGCATATGTGCAAGTGACCGGCTCTCATATCAGTAGAGAACACTATAGCCAATAAACGGAACAAGCTAAGGGGATGGCAAATTTAATTTACGTGCATAAGTTTTTCATCTTGATCTTGACCTCAAAACTCCATAGGGTGGCTGCATTCACATATGTTCTATTTCATATTTTTGACATTTTGAGAGAAGTCGGTAGTGTTAAATATGATGTTGAACTCTTCATAAGTACAGAGTTTCAGACTACCTAATTAATGAGATACTAATTAGCAAATTTGATCTATGTGCATTTGATCAAATTTATTTTTTCAAATACAGTGCTATTTGACATAGATCACTATGTGATACACTAAAAATAATGTATCGCGATACCTAACACGGCAATTAATGTTACATACCGAGCTATAGGTGTTCTTTTGTTTTTTTATCTAAGAAATCAAAATCATAACTACTAATCTTATCCCATACCGATCTATATCCAAGTGCATCATATACAGCGATGCTATCTGAAATAGATCACTATGTGACGCACTAATACGGACAATTGCACATTTTGATAATACGGTGCTGACACATGTTACATAATGGTCTATCTGTGTTCTATCTCAGACCTATGTTTGAAAAAACAAAACAATCTTGTCACATAATGATCTATACGTTTACAGTCATCTTTTAAAACAGTGTGGCTAGATAACCAGCAAATTTATTTTTCACTGAATAAAACCTCCTAAAGTGTTTTTGTGTCCCCTGCCTCAAGGCGGAAGACACATAGGGATCACGTTGTCCACTGTAGTTGTCTGTTGTGATGATGTCTGTTGAGTCTGTTGTGAAAAGGGTTAACATTTGACATGAATATACACATACCGTGATGGAATTTAAAACCAAACTTGGGTCACAGGTGCAACTGGAATCCCCCACTTGTGATGAGGTCAAAGGTCAATGCCAAGTCAAAGGTCATGTGAGGTCAAGTTGTAAAAAGGCTGAAAATGTAAATTGACTTCAGTGAAGTTGAAGTTCCAATGGAACCAAACTGGAATCATAGGTGCAATCATGGGATCCCCATTGTTGATGAGGTCAACGGTACATTACCAAGGTCAAAGGTCATGTGAGGTCAAGTTGTAAAATGGGCTGAAAATGTAAAATTGACTTCATTGAACAGGTTGAAGTTCAATTGGAACAACTCTGAATCATAGGCTGCAACATGGGATCCCTCATTTGGTTGATGAGGTCAAAGGTCACATATCAAGGTCAAAGCGTCATGTTAGGCTATCATTCATTAACCGCGACGGCAGGCGGGACACAAGCGGTCTGACGGCCGATGTATTTTCTGATGATATTTCTCTTTCTGGGAGGAAATGATGCAATGGCATGTTTGTGCGTATTACGAAGGAAGCATTTTCAATTGCGATTTTCTCCAAACCTCATTTTGTTGAGATAGATCAGAATGTGATGAAGCCGACGACATGTAAAACATTTGTGACAATAGTTCAATAGTTTTGATGTGAGAGCTAAAAAAATGTGATTTGGGTTTGCCACCATAAAGTATAAAAGTAAATATATTTGATCGACCAAATGGGAAACATTTTGCTCATAAACATCAAAACCAAAAATCCTTTAGCCACTAAGATTTCTCGGGGGTAAGGGAGAAAAAGAAATTAGCTTCATCAGATCCAAAATATTGACCACTCCAATAACTGGTGTTCTGGAGTGAGGCTATTCGCGATCGACCATGGGCCATTTAAACGCAAACCTGTCAGCAAAATTCGAGAATAAATTACTGATATTGCATGTCTTTCATGTACCATATGCCTGTGAAATTACCACAGAATCCCCCATGTAAGTAAATCCTAAAGCAGGTCAGTCTCATGAAAAAGGTTTGTTTTTTCAACAAATTTGACGAAAATAAATTCATATTACCCAACAAACTTAGTCACAATAAGATGGCAAATATCACACTTGTGAGGTTCTTGTATAGTAAGGAATTAATTTCCATGATAATGCCAGTGAGTGTTTAATTCTTCTTCTGTACAGAAATTGAAGACTTCCACGAGACATTGAGCACACCTTGTTAAAGAGTGTGCCAATTATTTTTTTTTGCTAAATTTAGTTGATGAACCTCTTTACTCTCTACTGTGAGTAGATGATGTTGCTAGGCATAAAAAAATTGTTGTTTGGCGTACCCGACTGACCCTAACAAAACCATGCCAACTCAAAAGGTTTATGCAAATTAGCACAAATAAAAAATATTCTGCCGAACCGACCCCTTATTCATCCACAATTAAAAAAAAAATTTTAACACACAACATGAAAAAATAACAAAAACAGACAACAAGCAAGTAAAAATAACAGATCTTTGCTATGTCATGAACAAAAAAATATTTAATAGTAACATCTTGTATTCTTTTAGAGTAAAAATATTGAGAAGCTCTAAAAAAAATATAAAAAAAGCATGCCTGACAGTATGCGTGCGCACATGTCAGGGCTCAGCTTGTAAAATCGACACCCAATCACTATCAACGGGTTTGAATGCTGAGCTATACAGGCGTTTGTGGGGGGTGTTATTCTATATTGTGCTTCTAGGCGTTCTTTCTTTCTTCCTTCTTTCTTTTTCCAAACGCTCCCGTAAAATGATTTCGTCTCACCAAAACGCTTGGGCGATTTCAACCAAACTTGTCTGAAGAAACCATTGGACCAAGTGTCTATATGGAGCCTACACAGATTTGGACAAAGATCATGTGTGCCGACAGTGCGTAACCGAGGGGGGCAGGGGGCAGCTGCCACCACTGTGGGGAATATTGCCCCCTATTGCTCCCCTGAAAAATTAGTGATTACAGAGGCCATACACTATACTAATCAAATTTAATTATATGCTGCCCCCCCCTGAAAATTTAGGCCCCCCCTTCCCCCCCCTGAAAAAAAAGTGGTTACGCCACTGTGTGCCGATTAAAGGGACATTCTTTGAAAATCGATAAATTCCTTCTTCTGCCGTAAAATCAATTGCTATGGTCACATAATTTCAAGTCAGAAGAACCATTAACCCAAGGCCCATATAGGGTGTACACAGATTGGGGTGAAATGCAATGTATGCAGATTAAAGGGGCATTCTTTGAAATCTATGAATTCCTTCTTCTAACACAAATCAATTGTGATGATCACCAAATTCAGTCAAAAGAACCATTAACCCAAGGCCCATATAGGGTGCATGTACACAGATTGAGGCGAAAGACAATGTAGGCCGATTAAGGGGCAAATCTATAAATTCATTTTCGCCTCAAACTAATGGTTGATCACCAAAGTGGGCTGAAAAATACTGATTCAAGATCCTAAGGGTGTAAACACATGGGGTCAAAGGTCTGTAGGCGGATTAAAGTGGCATTCTTCATCAAATCTGTAAATTGCTGCTTTGGTCTCAAATCAAATGCTATGATCACTAAGTTAGAAGATCCTCTGATCCAAGGACCATATAGAGTACACAGATAGGGGTGTAAGACAATGTTGGCTGATTAAAGGGTATTCTTTGAAATTCAGAAATGCCTTCAGTCTAAAATGTAGTGCCTGATCTCCAAGTGGGGTTAGAAAAAAACCATGATCCAGACCTTGTAAGGTCTTATATTGAGATGTACACAGATTATCAAAGGCAATATGCGCTGATTAAAGGTGCATTCTTTGAAATCTATAAATTACATCTTCTGCCTTACTTATCTTCTCAAATTAACAGGTTCATTAGATGTGGGTCAAAGTCATAGAAACATTGCATGCTGACATTAGTGCTTCTCAGAAGCACATTCAGCCATAGTGGTTTTATTGTGTGTCTGCACATAGAATTGCAGAAGGCACACAGGGATTACTCTGGTCGTATGTGTGTGTGTCTGTGGTCAAAATGTAACCCTTGATATTTGCATGCCGTATGAGTTCCGAAAGGGCTACGGTGATTAATTTGGTGGAAAGGAGGGGGCAGTTTTGGGTGACATGTTGGTGAGCTCATTTGACCTTTGTGAACTAAGGTGAACCTGTGCGGTCAGGGGAATGTGATGTATTTTTATTTTCAGAGTAATGTACGAGTCCTTTCATGGACTTTTTCAGGATTATTTCAAGGATATGTTACGTGATACTCATCGGCATCCCTGCATGAGCCAAATATGTTGTGATAAAATGAAAAAATTAAAGGTTTTAATGATACCAATATTTCAATTTGATGTTGCTAGTACTAGTAGTGGGAGCAAGTATAGTACTGAGTACTCCTTGTTAAAATGAGTCACTTAATATTTTAGCATGAGGGATTTCACTAAAAGGGACTACTAGTAGAGGCATTTAGAATAGAAATACAAAAGTATAAAAAAAAATAATTGAATTTATTTTTAAATGTATTCTTCTCTTATGTAATAATGTGATGTCACTTATCAAGAAATAAATATGTATATTGTAAAGTAAAAGGACACCGTAAGTGTTTTGAATTAAACAATAAAAAAAAATTGGAATTTTGATTTGGGTCAAATACAGATTCTACAAAGTCAATTATTTAACGTAAATGCATGAACTTTTGTGAAGGATATACTTCGATATATGGAGAGGGGAAAAAGAGTGATGTAGGACAGTGATGTAAAACGGAACATCTTCAGATTCACTCATTAGCTAAAGACAATGGGAAGATCACTTAATGGTGCTGAAACGTGAAATTAAATGCAGATTGCCTAGCTGACACTTAGGAATAAATCAGGCTTAGCGAAAAAGGAATTTTGTTTGGTGTAGTGGGAAAAAAAAGCATTATTTGAACTGTTTTTTTGATAATGCACGTACCCTATATTTTGGGGTATGACAAAATACACTTGGCAATAAAAGTCTCTTTGTTTTCCCATCAGTATTGTGCCAGAGTTGATTATTTTTTGAAAGTTTTTGAAAATCCATTTGTGCCATGGTCTTCTGATATACAAGTACCCACTATTATTTTGGGGGATGACAAATGACACTTGGCCACAAAAGGTACGCTTTGGTTTGCGATCAGTATTGTGCAGAGTCTGATATTTTTTTGAAAGTTTTTGAAATATAATTTTGTTGCCATGGTCTCGCTCTTTCATATAACACCTTGCTTGTAAACTATCATGCAAAACGACTGAGATAGATGCCCGAAAGATGCAAACACCTTCACCAAAACTTGCACTATGGAGTTTAAATGGGGCATTGCAGTCTGCAACACTCACTTCATTCAGTTGGAAACGTCTTTGTGTAAAATCAATACACTCGTATGCTTGCGTTGTCAGTGACCATATCAAAATTTCATTTGATTCTAACGGTGGGGTTTGATAATATTCATGAGCAAATGTTTGTATCATGGTCATAGGCCATGTTGTAATTTTGCAAATTACGGACAGAAAATACAAAATTAGAAATGTATTTTAGAGTATGATCAAAGCAAAGTCTTAATCCATCAGTGGGACAGCTGTGTGGTTGCTGTTCATTATTCCAAATATTTGTTATGCTGAAGGTTCGTTTATCCGAAGATTGTAATCTGAACACCCGGGAATTTCCTATGACCTCTACGTAGGCGTGTTCTGAAGGTTTATTAATCCGAACATTGTTCCTTTGGGAGGTAATAGACATTGGTAGGTAAAACGGACTCGCTGTAGGGAGGATGTGCGATCACTCCACAGCAAAATGGGGAGGTCTACCAAATGCTTCAAAAGAGAGGTGGGCTCTCTGTCTCTTATGCTTTGTTAAATCAACAATAGCAATTATGAGAAAATGGATCACAGTTTTAAACCATTTAAAAGGACTGAGCTCATTTCAAAAGTAGTATTCTGAAGTTGAAAATACTTTATGCAGATTCCGAACTCTTCATGTAGAGTACATGATTTTGGTGTAATTGTAAAATACAGACCAATTTGGGACTGTAACTCCCTCACCTATATTTTTTCCATTATAGCACTTCCAATCTAACTACAGTATGCCAATAGCTCCTTCGCACCGTTATGACCGGGTCTATGTTTCTCCACTTTAATAGCTGATCTCGTCAACTTGATCTGATATGTGGGCAACAACACACTTTTCTCCCCCTGGTGTTGCCCACGATTTTGCTTTTCCAACCTTCTTGACCGTGGTAATATATTCATAAAACAAGGGTATAATTTACTCAGATCAACTTCACCGCCCGTGACATCCCAAATAGGCTCTATAAGGGAGGGTAACCGATTGCGTGCGGTCGGTGGTCTGGTTTCCAGACTCTGGTTAATGTAGAGACTTTTTTTACGCAAAATCTCTTTCCACTCTTGATTTTTCCCCCGCAAAACTTCTCCTTAATGAGTGTTAATTGAAGACGCTACTTATATGTCACATAGGCACATATCAGTAAGGAATCGGTAGAATGTTTTTCAAAAGGGAGGTTTAGGACTGTTTACGTCAATAACCCTGTGTAAATCAGAGCTGTTTATCTGTGAAAAAGTGTGGTGTGTTTACGCTTCACAGTCTAGTTGCACGCCGACGAACCTTTGTACTGTTGACATGGGCAATACAAAAAGTATGAATGTGAATGCTAAGTAGACCGGTTCGGACAGCCAAGCGTTGTGTCTTGACAATTTAATGCTAATCCTGTTTGCCTAATTATTCAGCAAAAACTTATAAGATATTGAAATGCATGTTTGATGTTTTGTTATTTTAATACTTGTTGTCATTACCTAATTGATGGTATATTTGTGTAATCTGTCATATGTTATATATTTCTTAAGTACTAAAGGTGCAACAAGAGATTTGGGGGCGGCCCATATGTTGTCATAGTAGTGAGTTCAATAGATAAGACCACAATAGATTTATTACTTGTCTTTGGTTACAGAAATCCTTCAAAGTGGAAAACAAAAAGGCAATTTTCAATTTGCTGAATTAAGTATAAAACACAGGCTGAATTTTATTTGTCTATAGGAAATAGAAGTTAACCAATTTGTACCAAAGAAATTTTCAGCTTAATCCTTTCATCAGGGACCTTTTTGATAGAATGCTTTATATTAGGGCAAATCAGAACTTTTCAGATTTTCAGGGAACCTGTGATTCAAAAATTCTCATTGCACCTTTAATAAATCGCGGGCCCGAGTGTAACAAGAAAACACCATATGGTGAGGTTCATTATGATATTGTCAAGTTGTACAATAATGTCCTTTAGGATATGTTAGTTCTTGGTTTTAGTTATAAATAAATTTAATGTCAGGTGTGGGTTTAGGAGTTAAAACTAGATGTTTTTAAGTCAAGTCAGTAAAATTTAAAGGTGCAACGAGCGACTTTGGAGGAATCCAAATCGTGTATAATAGTAATTTCATATAGATAAGCCCCCAATAGATTTCTACCTTGTCTTGTTACAGCATGCCTGAAAGTGAACACAAAATGCGATTTTCATTCGCTTAATTCAATATAAAACATAGGCTGAATTTTGTATTGATCATATACGAAATAGAAATTGCACAATTTGACCAAAAAAATTTTTCAGCTTAATCCTTTCCCATGGGACATTTCTGATAGAAAGCTTTACATTAGTGCAAAAAATTAGATTGTTCACATTTTTCGGGACACATGTTGTGAAATCTTCTGTTGCACCTTAAGGCTGGTATTCTTAAAGGGATTAGCAGCGATTAAAGCAAAAGAATTGAAAAATGTGGAAATGTATTTTTTTAACTTATAAATCAGGGATATTGTGTACAATTCCCAAGCACGCTTTAATGTAGAAACAACAACCAAATAGTGAAAAAATGAGTATTGAGGAAATTCGTCATATAAAACCGTTCGCAAATAGCACATAACAGCTATGGCGGTCTCAACATTTAAACTAAACAGCCTGATTTTGTTTTACAACCCCGGTACAGAATAAACAAAGATCAGTAATGTTTGTGTTTGAGGTACAAATGTATCGATCGTGGTGCCAATAAGTTCTACAATATAACGCTTAAAAATCTGGGATCTTCACTTGGGCAAAGGCTTTTTTGATCTCAAGTCGGAATTTTGATACATCGTATAGAAATTAACAGAATCAGATCTGCCTTGTCTTTATAAATGGATTTCAAACACCCCTTGCATGTATGTTCGCATATCATTGCCAGTAACAAAAATACCAAATTTGAATTTTGGTGATTTTTTCGATGTTTTGGATTAGCAAATCGCTGCTTGTCCCATTAATGCATGGAAGTCCTGAATGGCTGGTCTTCTTAAGTGGAATATGAAGGCTGTATTCTTAAAGCCACTAGCATGGCCGTCCAGTTTTGGAACAAACTCAAAATCCCATTGGTGTGGCTAATGGCTAGTGTTATGTCATATCTCTACACCTTATATTACTCTTCGTTGTTGAAAAACAGACACTAAAGCATTTCAAAGCATCCTTGAAGATCCATTTACCCTTTTTGTTTCAAATAATGCACTTGTCAAGTTCAATCCCGGCCCTGGGGTCCCGGGACAATAGTCGGGGTATATGCCGGGACAAGAGCCGGGGCCTGTACAAAAAAAGTATGCCCCCTCAAGCCGGGATGTTAGCCGGACTTGGCCGGGTAAGTACGTTAGCTTTTCCCCGCCCTGCCGGGACAATCATTATGATACCTTTGGGGACTTAAGCCGGGAGGTCAAAAATTTTCCCTGGCCCCGCCGGGACATAACCGGGGACTTTAAAAACTCATTTGTCCACACATATAAAACAGCTATCAGTGAGCATATCGCCCGTCAATTCTGTAGTATATCACCATTTATATAGCTACCATTGCAGTCCGATCTCTTCCATTTCGTGAAAGGCAGCTATACAAGTAGCACACACGCACGTCGTCGCACGGTCGGATATCAACTAATAATTCCGAAGATCAATATTTTCAACGTAGAATCGCAGAAAACATCAAAAATGAACAGGAAACTGTTTTAAAAAATTAATATCAACTGAATCACAATAAATTACGAGAAGTTTGTCTGATTCATTTAAATTCAAAATCACACCGTAGGTATAGTGAAAGCTATTTGATTTTCTTTGCTTAATGCCCGGATATTGGCATTTCATTGCATAAAAAGCAGGCATTTTAATAAGAAAATGAAATATTGAATCGCTCTGGAAACAAATAAATGCTGCTGTGTTTTATGCCCGTTTTTTTCGCTTTGTTATCTGCGCATAAATGCAATCCATCATGCATTTCCACAAGATGCTTGAGTGCCTCCCCCTGGACAGGGTCGAATATATTGATACCCACCTGACAGAGTACGGCATGCACATATTTCAACAGTTTTATTTTAGCAGGTCACTATCACAGAGTAGGCAGACAAAACGACCATGATGATCTTGTTGTTGGCTGAAGTTTCCGTTGGCAGGATATGATGCAGGGTTTTAGTTTTTTTGTTTTTTTGTCTTTTTTGGAATTTATGTAATGTGGGATTTTTTTAACAAACCAAACTTTTTTTCCCAAATGAGGCTAAACGAGTGTGTTTCTCAAACATTAAACTTACGATGTGGTGAAATTGTAGGTCAGTTGACCACTCTGGCGATACAATTTAGTATGATTTCGACCGGTTGTCGCAAAGCATGGACCGAGCCAGGATTGTACATAGTTTTAAAGCAGTCCCCCGCCCCCATCGGCCGATAATATACGGGGATTGTCACAAACAACCGAGCCCGGCTAGTAGGGGCCGGGACATAGCGGGAGGTGTACAAAAAATGTAAGCCCCGCTACTCGGGATTTCGTGCTACTTAAGCGGGGACAAAGGCGGGGGTGTCACGACCGCAAAATGTACATTCCCGACTAAGTCCCCGCTAGTCTCCGGGACCCACCGCCATGGCCGGGATTGCAATTGGACAAGTTCATAATTCGGAACCAATGCAGAATGCCATTTCCTTGACAAATATGGCGTGTTAAGCTTACAGAGATCTTCTAAACCATTTTCAATACAAATGGCCAAAATGGAATTTTATGAAAATGGGCACTCTTTGTTTTACAATTTGACGAAATCACTGAGGTGGCTTTAAGTGGATTCCTGAGGAAATTATTTAATCCACTTTACAGATTAAACTGATTGTCAATGAACTTCACCGTAGCATTGGTGATAAGAACATGACACGGTCATGCCTTTATACTTTTTGGGGCAGGTTATTAAAGTATTAATGAGTTCATTTGAATATTTTTCATAAAATGTGATTAAACAACCGTTGGGTGGGGACCATCTTAATTGCACACTGCAATACTATCTTGTTTAAGATTGATAAAAAAGGCTGACTCAGAGATTTCGAATACAATATTTTGTGTAGAAAAGTAAAATAGAAACACGAAATAAAGATAGTAACTAAAAGGCTATTCCAAAGTTAAGATGATCGGAGTTTCGTTTTTAAAAGCCGTGAACATTTTATGCCATCGTTTAAACAGTGCCATAGGATACCGTGTATACCAAATTCCGATCCGATTTTATAACAAAGTTTGTGGATTTTTTCTATTAAGGACTTCGATTTGAGCTTAGTTATTTCACACAGTGGATTATTCATGGATAGGCATTATGTATATGCAAAAAAGCACGATTTTATTGAAATTGAATGCGCCCCCTCATGGCGTGAAATCTGTGAGTCAAGCCTTAAAAGGTTATTCTAACTTAAAACCAGTGACATAGATTTGCCTCTTTTGAAAAAAAAAAGAAGCTAAGGCGACGAAATCACAAAACCCTGTTTTACGGGGCCGACCGACCCTGATTTTTCAGGGTTTTTTTAGTTTGTTCGGTCCCAAAAATCATGGTAAAATCAGCCTGTTTTTCGCCGCATTTCTTCATCTATTTTTTGGGCAATTTTTTTTTAGAAAATTTGTTTGTAAAATTTTTTTCATTTTTCTCTTGATTTTACAGATTTTGGGCTAATTTTAGGCCACATTTTGAGCTAACAGCAAAAGAAAAAAAGAAAAAAGAAAAAATTTCGCCGACCGACCGCCCCGACCTCGAAATGTCCGCTCGCCCTTAAAACAGTTTTCTTTTTTCGTCTGCCTAACATTGGAGAAATTTTGATGAAAATCATTCAAAATTCTACCCTCCAATTTGGTGTACAAACTTTTCCCGCCCCTCCTGTATATTAATCTTCCCTGAGACGGCCAGTATTTGTTAGTGTTTTGAAAAAACCTCTGTGCCTTGCCGTTCTGATGTGTATCCCTGGACAGCAAAGGAATACCGTTCTGATGCTATCTGCTTGGAAAGCAAGGAAGAACCGTTCTGATGCTACTCTGGCTTGGAAGTGAAGGAATCCACTTCTGAATGCTGATGAAATTGTAAATTTCTAATTTCATATGGAAGCACTACGAAAATCAGCCTATGTTTTACATTTTACAATTTTAAAAGTTTTTAAAAATCACATTTTTCACTCTTTTAAGACATTTCTGTAGCATAATACAAGGTAAGAAATCTTTTGGCGTGTCTAATCTATTGACAATTACTATTTATGACGACAAATATTTTTGGTGCCTCAAAATCCCTCATTGCACTTTAAGCATATAACAGCAATCTTTGAAGAGTGCCCCCAATTTAAAAGTTGATATTTTTTGCACAGTTATGTGGGTAATAGTCTAGGAAACTACCCCTGTTACGAAATGCTCAAAATGCGTATTTAATCAAAATAAGCAATTTTGTAACTAGAATTGGGATCCCCAGACTGATACTTAAGGGCAGAGCTGTAAATGCTAAGTTATGTCCGTCAATGATGAAAATAGTGCCACCTCATGAAAGGAACTCTCTCAAACTTGACTTGCCTGAACAATAAAACCTCTGAGAATAGATAGCATATATACGTACAGATGCTATTTTCCCCGGCTATTTTCATATTGGAGGCCTTTTCAACAGCCGTTGAATTAATTATTGAAATCTCCCCATACCAATTATATTCTAAATACAAAAATCGCTTCGTGTTGCGACAAATAGTCATTATCGAGCTTAACCATGCCCATTTATAGTTTACTAGCCATTTACCACTGCAACCGTGTAACAAATCTCAATTTTTTTTTTTGAAAAATTTAACACAAGCTTGCACCATAAGCCAAAAAACTACAATTATTTAATTTCAAGAGGTGCACTGCAAGCAGTGATCCATGCAGTCTATTTAACAAGAGGGGCATTTCCTCCTACTCCATTTGGATCAAACACAATTAGTGTGATACTATGTTGAAATCGCTCAAGAAAAGAGTTTGGTGATCGAAAGAAGCAATTAGGTTTACTCATTGTAAATAGCTTTTAGTGCATTCGACTGACTATATATTACAAACTAAATGATCATTGACCTGTTCCTGTGTATATTGTAAATTAGGCAGACTTCTGGATGTTTTGACTTTTTCCCATGATGCATCGGGAAAACATCGCCACCCCCCCCCGGGACCCCCCCCCCCCCCCCTTTTGGGGGTGATCTCGAGGCACGTTGGTTGCTCACCTTAATGCGAAATTGCAAGAATAGGGCTTTCACACTGAGCCAGTGATCGGTCGACTTTTTCGAGCCTTAGTACTATGTCAAAGGTTTTCCAAAAGCAAGGATTTAATGAGCTGCTGCGTCCACAAATACTTCTTTTTGAGTCATTTACAGCAGTGGTTGTAGTGCTTTTTAATGCTGAGGTACATGGCCATCTTTAAGTGGTAGACTTGTCACCTTGGTGTTTGTTTCCGCACAGACATTGTGAGTTTTCCGCTTGTGAAAGTGAACGGACTGAGTAAGGAAATTCAACATGGCGAATAGACTTTACGTAACTTGTATTTAGTGGCCGATGTGTGCTGTTATGGAGAAGGACAACAGCGATATGTGTGTCAGAGTTTGCGAATTTTTTATAAATGAATTTTAGTTCGAGGTTACTCTAACTGGGCAATCCATATTGGGAAGTCGTTCCAACTCACCCCCGGCCCAGGGCTTGACTTGTCAAGCTAAATGAATTTGGTAGCTGGTTTGAAGTTACGGCCGGAGATCCGATCGCAAAAGTCGATAGATCACCACCGGCTCAGTGTGGGAAAAGCATTAGTGTTTATTGAACGCCTTGCGAAGGTTATTATGTGAATATACAAAGAGAGTGAGGTGGATAGATGATGGGAGGGGGTACAAGGAATTTCAGGGGAAGGAATGAGAAGCATGAGAGACGGAAAGGGAGGAAAGGAGAGGAAGAAAAAGAAAGGGTGCATAGGGGAGACGTGAGATTAGAGGTGGAGAGGAGATGACTAAAGGGTAAGAAGATAAGGGAGTGGGGTAATAGGAATGATGGAGTGAGGGTAAGGGATAAGAGTGGAGAAGAGGGTAAGGAGCGGGAGGAGGAGGAAGAAGGCGAAGGTTGGGGAATGAAGGCCAGATGGCATGTAAGGGGTGGATGGTTTCTCCAATCAGCTAACTAATGAATGAGTGCATGTTGGAACTCAGGGAATGGCACGGGACGTTTCCATATATCTGATTCCATCTGACACACTTTTTTCTGAACACACATATGAAATGGAACCCTTCACGGTACTAAGCAGAGGTTATTCCGTATATGTACAGGTTTCTGAATTTATAAGGTGTCAGAAATAAGTGTTCATATGGGTCAGGTTAAGGAAACACCCGAATTGCACTGACTGACTTGGAGAATCACAAATTCTACAGCCGGGGAGTTTCTGTAACTGACCCATCTGACACACTTTTCCTGAAACACGTGAATTCGGAAACCTCACAGAATAAAGCTCGGTTTATTCCATTCAAGTTTCTGAATTCAAAGTGTGTCAGAAAAAAGTGTGTCAGAAGAAAAAAGGTGTCAGAAAAAAGTGTGTCAGTGGGTCAGGTTATGGAAACACCCAAATTGCACTGACTGACTTGGGAGAATCACAAACTTAAAGTCCAAATATTCTCTCTCTCTCTCTCACACACATACAGAAGAAGAACAGAAAAAGGGTTATTTCTCAATTGTTTTGTATACACAAGAAGTTCCCGATACACATCTCAACACACTGGTTTGGTTGGCACCGTATGGGACATTCTTAAAACGGGTTTTGACATCTTCTCCAAACTGAATGAGCACAAAAAAAACACATTATGCTGTTTTTATTTGGACACAAAGTACACAAAGTAGATTTTGCGATAACTTGAATTGATTGAACCAGATTGAGAAAGTGCCGTAGCATTAAGGGGGCCATGCGACAGTGGATGTATCATACACAAAATGTAATTTTTGTCAAAGGTTCCACACAAATTTGTCAAAACTAGACATTTTTGCAATCAGTAGCAAATAAATCGCATTCAATGAGTAACATATATGCTAGGTTTTTGGTCAGTGGTTCTTAAGGTAGCTCCACGTGCATTGGCGACGCAACCAATCTCAATGAAACCATTCAGTTGTGTGAGTAAGGCCATTTCTAGAGTATACAGATTCTTCAAATGCTCTTTTCCGATATAAGCAGACATATTTGAATAAGCCCCAATTCAGTGAAAATGACTGATAGAGATTGTTTTTACATACCATTTAATCACATTATTTTTTAACTGAAAACACTAGTAATAGTGCGTTTGACCTTTTGGGATCACTCCTCTGGGGGTTCACGCATTATGCACAGCTGTACATGTCTCCTCTTCTGAAAGAAATGGTAATAGGTTGAGATTTCATACGACATAAAAAAGAGAGCGGTGATGATTGAAAAATCTGAATTTCCAGTGGCCTTCTTAATTGTTATTTTACTGCAAATGGAGAATTGGCGTTAGGGAGATCGAGGGTGGATTTCAATGCAATGTTGGGCCACTGTTGGGCAAAGGTCAAAATGCTGATGGTTTGACTGTGAAGAGGACAGTCATGAGGACAGTTCAGAAAGAAGCGACCCAAACCCTTTTTTTGATATGGGAATGCTTACCAATGTATTAGAGCACACCTGAGTGAATAAGCCGAATATGCTGTCTTTATGTAATAAGATGGAGATAGTATTTCTGTCATGCAAAGAAATCAAAGTTGGTTTTCTATGGGGAAAATATTACGATAAGGTGAGTTTAAAACAGTTGCGATTTTCTTTTGTACCTGTTTGTCAATAACCTTTGAAACTTTCCTCAGTAGGTGGTCTACAGACTACACCCGATCCAGTGAAATTGGAGAAATTCATATCCTAAAACAATCTCCTCCTGACACGGGCACATTTCCAGCAAAACACCCAAATTCTGTCAAATGTCTGAAATGAAATAGATGGGAATTGTATTGGCACTAAAACCAGTTACACAAGCAATGTTGTTATAGCCCAACCTTGAACGGTCTTTAGGATTCAAGTCGAAGTCAGTTGATTATTTCCAGCCTTTTCCCCTTAATTTTTAATTTAAAAAAAAATCTTTAAGTTTAATTGTATGTGCAAAGTGGCCTACTAAGCATGCTTGATTTGCCTTTTTAGATAAACAGAAAATAAATTACTCTTTTTTGACATAAAAAAGGAATTTTGGGGCTATTCACTTTGGAGGGGAGTAGTATATTGGTAAACATTTTAAATATACAAAAAGCCAGTTCTAACAAAAGTAATTGGGGTGGGGGGGGGGGGCATTTTGTGGAAATGTCAATGGTATCTCTTTAAAGAAGAGGCACAGGTCTGTAAAATTCACCCAAATCAAGGTGAATGGGCACCCTGAATTTCAATGAGCATTGACGTTAACTCTAGATGTAGTGGAATTAAGGAATTGAGATTTAAATAGAAATGCTTCACAGCTTGTTGGTGGATTGTGTGTGGATATCACTTGTGATACGCACTCATGCGGGGGCCCTTAAGTGGCTTCTGTATTTTCCTACGTACCGGCAACATAACCACTTGGTTGCTTTATGAGAGGAATTTTGTATTGTTTATTGTTCTGCACAACTTAAAGTATCACTTCTGGACTTCTTAAACAGTATGAGTTACAATATGCCTCATCCACCAAGGCACAGTTCAGTGGGATTGTACTTGTATGTACATTGACATGAACTGGACCTGTGTGATATGGGTATCAAATAATCCAAAAACAAGGGGGTGTATTTCTAACTACACTGGTGAATGGAAGGTTACTGAACTGTGGCCAACAAAAAAAAAAAAAAAAAAAACAAAAAAAAAAAAAAAAAAAACAAAGAAAATGGGAACTGAGATTTTAATAGCTCATAGTGAAGATAAGGATACCATTATATTTCAAGATCCAAGAAAGTCTGAATTGGAAATTTTGTTGTTTTTGTAATTGAAAAAATCTAAATAAGATTAATCAAAAATAAGAAGAAAAATCTAAACGGTGTTGTTTTCTCCCACAACCAATGACCGTAGACAAGGCTTGTGTGAACTTGTCTCAAAACCAGTGAACTAAGACAAGATTGTGTGGATTTGTTCAATTGTCTATATAAAAAATAGAACCTTAGCAATTATTCCGTAAGTGAGCCTATCCGAATTAAGAAAATAAAGGGTAAGATGGTCATGTTTATGCAGAATAATGTGTCTGAGGGCCAAGTTTAAAACATGCATAATGGGGGCGAGACGAAGCCGCGAGACCAATTACTCCAAATGTTTTTACTGCGGAGGACACAGTATTTCGCGGATAAACTATGGATTATCGCCCTCTTTATTTCTATTCTATGACCCAAATAATGAAATAATAACAGAAAAAAATGGCACTTCTTATAAAAAAGTACATGTTACGGCTTTACAGCGCGCACCCTGTTTCCTCCGCGTAAAGTTTAGGGCGGCCCCTATAGTGATGGTGACACACGCCGAAAGAATGTTCGCTTTGCATCGCGCACTAGGCCATAATCGCGAACCCATTATCGCATCATAATGGGCAGTAAAAACTAACCAATCAAAGAGGGCGCTTTTGATAAGGTGCAGTAAAGGTAATAGAAGTATTTAATAATACTAATCATAATGATTTGAAGCGTACTCCTCTAGAGTACATGTTTTGTTGGTGAGTTGAACAGTAACTTTACATGAACAGTATGGCCTTACATACCTACACACAAAAAGATAATGTTCATGGTAGTTAGTATCGAGGAATTATGGTGATGAACATGTGCAATATAAACGTAGGAAGTTACGGTTTTCACTTTGCGGTATAATTTTTTATTTCAATTTGCACTATATCAGACAGAGCAAATTATTTTACACCAAAAAAAAAATTAGAATGTAAACACGTCTCGTTCGATGCAATCGATCCTAACACATAGGATTACACAAACAGGCATAGGGGTTACTAAGGTGGTGTGGTAACCAGATCAAAACTATTGGTAGGGGAAAGAAAATAAAAAAACATACTGATAACGATCAATAAAAAGTGGCAATTTAGTTTTGGCCCAATCTGTTTTAAGCTTTTTGAAATTAATTTCATTTCATCACATTTCTTTGTCACGTATCCTTTAGTGGGTTCTAGGGCATTCACAAGAATTTCTTGCCGCAAAAAATATGGTGGTGTTCGTATTGTTCAGTAACTTACATGAAAGTATGGTCTTACTAAAACAGTCCTACACACAAAATAGGTCATGGTATGTATAGCGGAATTTCGCGGGTGGTTAATATTTTGCGTTTTGTCATTAATGCGATAACCGCCGAATTAAGCCCTGTAAAAGGTTATTTTTACATGACTTAATATGTTTAACTGAATGTGGCGAATATAAAACCCACTGAAATGTTCAAGACTGGTAAAATCTCAACAAATTAAACCGTGAAATTATCCCCCATACAGTGTTCGTGTTTAGCGAGGAATGTGGGATTGAACATGGAAGAGTATTAAAAATCATGGCACAAGAAAACTAGGAAGTTCGGTTTTCTCTTCTGCCGGTTTTTTTTTATTTCAATTTGCACTACATACAGATCAGAGCACATTATTTTACACAAAAAAAAATTAAGAATGTCAACATGTCTCGTTGCGATGCATTGATCCTAACACATTAGAATTAAACAAACCGGCACGATGGGGTTACTAGGTGGTTGTGGTTGGGTAACCAGATCAAAAACTTATTGTGAATGTCGGGAAAGAAAATTACAAAAACATACTGATAACGATCAATCAAAAAAAATTGGCAATTTTTGCCCAATTTGTTTTAATCTTTGGAAATGTAATGTTCA
>JAMKCH010032245.1:0-16727 GCA_023653785.1 Ophioderma brevispina | reverse complement strand
GTGGTCCAGTGGAAAGACGGCCGGAATAATGATCTGAAGGGTGTGGGTTTCGAGCCCCGCTGCGGCAATGTGTTGTGCACTTGGGCAAGGGAATTTACCTCACAGGAGTCGTCAACCAAGCGACATTGGGTAGCCGTTAGGGGGGAATATTACAATCTAAGTGCTGATAGGATTGTGCGTTGGGCCAGCTGACGGCCTAGGTGAGCGAAATGATTGTGACGATTGCCTGATGGCGGCGTTCGTCGTTACTATAATAGGCAACCAGCGCTGTGATCTGATGAAATGACGCTATATAAAAGCCGGGTTATTAAAGAAGGGGGTATAAAGAATCACTGCACAAGTTGCCGAGGGATTATGGCTAAGAGTTATTAGAAGATTTAGAAGTAACATTGATTCTAACCAATATGGGAATAGGAAAGTGTATCAAAGTACTCACTTGTAAAACTGATGGACACTTTGCTAAAAATTCTGGACAAAACTGGTCATTTAGCTCTGTTGTTATCACTGATTTCAGCAAAGCCTTTGATTTTCATCATAATCTCTTATTAACAAATTCATGACTCTTGGGTGCCGTCCATCGGTTATTGCTTGGATTGCAAACTTCCTCGATGGAAGAGAACAGTGTGTCAGGTATAATGGTTGATTATTAGCAAGTGGGTAAACCTCAAAGGTGGTGTTCACAAGGAACACGGAATGGCCAATTGGATTTGTGACTTTGGTCAATGACGCGGCTACGGATAATGCCCTTCACATTAATAAGATGGCGATGACCTGACCTGATTGAGACAAGATCACGTGATAAACCTTCAGAATGAAAGACCATCTTGACAAATTCAGGGATTGGGCCAAGAATAACCATAGGAAATTGAACCCTTCTAAATGTGCCCAAATGAAAGTTTCTTTTCCGAAGAACAGTGAGGTTCAAGCTCTTACAATGATTAAGCTCCATTAAAGAGGTCTCTGGTAGCAAAAATACTAGGGGTCTAGTCAGTTCAGACCCTAATGGTAGTAAGGACCTATGTGAGGTGCTTAAGAAAGCTAACTCTAGACTGTAGTCATTGAAGCTCCTCAACACTTTAACTTGCCAATTGATGATCTTGTAACCATTTATTCTGGATTCGTTCGCCCAATTGTGAGCACCAGGGCTGCTGTTCGTGAAGGGATCTCGCTCTTGAACGGCTCCAGAAAAGGGCATGCATTGATCATTCTTGGCAAAGGTACTCTTCTTATCATGAAGCTCTTGAGCTGTGCAACCTTCAGGCTTTAGATGAGGACGTGAACAGCTTTGTCTGAGTTTATTCAACTCTCTTCTTGAGTCTGAGCGCTTCAACAGTTGGGGAGCTACATAGGAGAGGCACCATACACGGAGTCTGCAGAGTACTACAAAATCAGACAATTTGCCATGACAAATTATTCTAATTTAGGGACAGATCGTTAGAAAATAAAGTCCACTTATGTAGACTAAATTTGTACAAACCACAGTGTTAATGTATTTTCTATGGATTTTTTTCACATTAACTGCGCTATGTTTAATGCTTTATGTGGATGTGTTCTGGTAATTGCGTTGGTGTAAGTGAATGGTGTTTAAATGGTTATATGTGTTAGTGTGTTAGAGATGGGAGTGTGTGGGTGTGTGGATGGATTGTTGGTTGTTTAACGGTGGAGAGTCGGGTTATGTTTTTGCTATAATTGTTATTATATGATTTGCCTTTTTAAGATATAAGCTTATAAAGAGTCTCCTACTTTACTATAATGATTTTATTTGTTCATAATAGGTTGTAAATTGTTGCAATTAAGATTTTATAGTGCTGGTGCAGTGTATTTTTTAATGAAGTTACGCTTGAAGTGTGCGGCCCGATTGACAACCTCGTCACCACATTTTACCGAATTAAATCGGGATTTTAGTATCAGAAGAACTGTTTATAATTTCCTAATTATCCCCAGTAAAATCTAGACCAGGAAACCTATTTTGATGTTATACAAAAAAGTCCACATTAGGCTCAGCACACATAACAAACTGTCATATAAATAGGTCTAAATAAAACGGGCGCCTCAAGAGCGTTGTTTTTGTTCTAACAAAAAGTGGTCTTGAATTTAAATAAAAATAAAATATTACAGTGTTTTCTTATTATAGCAGTACCCAGTCAAAACACTTGAAAAAAGAAAACGTCAAAAACAGATTGTTATTCCTGGCCTTAGTCATATAAATATTCATTTGAAAAATAATGTTAAAGAAAGAACCACATGTGGATTACCCGGTAACTTCTATTCACTCGGGATACCATATTCACCTCGTTAATGATCCCACAAATTTAGGTTCTCTTATTACTTTTGATAATAAAAGACTTAAATAATTGAGTACGGATGTCAGGCAGATATTGATCAGTGGTTTTACAATATAAATACATATCCTATACCGTCAGAGTATAAATCCGCATTTAGTTCATATGCTTCCCTCAATGAGGTATCACAGTGGTACTGATTATGTAGTGTTTCCCACCTTGAATAGCTGGATGCCTTAGCTGATAGATACAGGGTGAGTAAGAAAATGATCTGTTGTGTCCGTCAGTTTGATTTTCAGTAGTAAAGCTTAAAACGGTGCATTCGTGATTTCACAACTCTGTTTTATTCATTGATCATTAGTATCCTTGAGAAAAGCGTCTATTCTCCAAAAATGTGATCTGATCCCGATCTTGGCGGTTTTGGTTTTGAGCAATTGTCGTTTCCCACGGTCCCATAGGCTACGGTGCTGTACTTTCTGTCGGTTTAAGGACTTCGACAGAAAATACAAAATTGCGAATTTCTTACAGATGCGATCGAATTTCCACGTAAGAAGGGACACCTCGATTATTAAGGTTAACGGTTCGGATGATATAAAAATCTCAACATTGTAGGTAGCCTAAGTCGGGGGGGACGAAGCTGTGGATCACGAAATGCCCTTTGTCATGTCATTATCTTTTAATTTGCTGTTTGTAAAAGATCATTCAATCGTTATAGTCGATTCGCGTTCGTCCCCCTGGAGTTTGGGACCTATTCAATTAAGTCGGAGAGGGAAAATGAAAGACTTCAACGGCACGTGCCACACCGGAGTATCTTGGAGGACACTCCTATCATATAACTCACTCACCTGAAACTAAATTACAATTTATTCAATGTATGGGGAAACGCACTATATAGTGTATTTCAGGCTTAACATTCCTCACAATAAACATGATTAACAGAAGTCCCTGAGCCTCATTTGAATTTTTCACATCGCAAGAATGGTAAGGGTTTCTATGTTTATATGTGTTTCTATCCCTGTGCCGCCCTCGTCTCTTCCTTCTGTTTCCTCCCGGTATTTCTTATACATTCGCCCCGTCTCCGCCTTCCATTGCCACTTCCCTCTTTTTCTCCTCTTGCCCCCATCCCCCTTCCCTTCCCTTTTCCCCCACCCACCCCTTCACTGTCTTTCTCCACATCCTTCTCACCGATCGCCCTCGTCCTACTTCCCCACTTTCAAGTCCCGCTTTTGCCCTCCACCCACCACGTTCTCTTCTTCCTCCCTTTCCCTTCCCCCCCCTCCCCCCCACTATATGTCGGCCTCCCTCACCCCCTCCTCTCTCTCCCCCTCTTCCTTCTCAAATTCCACAACCCCCCTCCCCTCATTTCCCCCCTCCTTCCCCCTATCACCTGTACCCTTTCTTTCTCACATTAAACACTCCCGTCTCCTCCCCCCTCTACCCCAAACTAGCGTTTTCCCCTTCTCTCTCTCCTCCTCTATCCCCTCGTTGGGTAACATATCAGATGAATCGGTATAGGTATAGAGTATAGACCGAGCATACACAGTCAGTTTGACAAGTAGTACGGTTTTTAAGCGAATCAGGTCCAGAAGAAAATCGGACATTTACTGACTGCATAATGAATATACGCTATTAGCTATTTAAAACCACAAAATCAAATTACCACCGATTGCCTATAAACCTTCTTCGCCATCATCCCTCATAACAATCATTTTGTGAAAAAAAAAAGTAATAACTTGATCATGCATGTATCAGGTGTCTGGAGGAGTGAAATGAATCATTCATTATATAAATGAACAGAAATCTGTGACAACTTTTGAGTGTTCTAAAAGTATTGTCTATCCTTGTAGACCAAAATGCCTAATACCACTGAAAAAAAGTGTTTGAAATAAATGGACTTACCATTATACTGGCCTTACCCATTAAGATACTACGTTATTTAAAGAAACGTAGACATACCCGTCCATCAATTTGGGACGTCATTGCTTAGTTGGCCTCCGCCGCATTCAAATGAGAATCCGGTGGATAGGGGAAAATGCTGACTATCTTGATTCAAAACTGTAGCTTGGCCTATGCTAGGAATTTTATTGTCATCAAATTAAAGATAATGTGAATAGGCTTTCCGCAGATTACGCCAATAGGTAGAGATTTGTTTATTAAAATTCAAATTATGGCCTGGACACAATCAGGGTCATTTTTTTTTGTTTTACTCACCGGTGTATTAAAAAAAAAATCTCGGCATTGCCCACCTAGGCACAATGGCTTTCATCATATGCCAAAAGATTTAGGTATTAAATAAATTTTGTCACGATTTGTATCGGGAAGCCCGTTTATTGCCGTATCTCCTCAAGATAACCGAGGGGACTTCTTCAACCACAGGAACATCTTGGATGGAAAAAAAAATCGATTAGCAATGATTGTGAATCAATTTTTTACTAGTATTATAGGCAATGAATCTAGTAATGATAATGAACTTATTAATAGTGTCCGTTCTCATACAAGAACAACAGGTGCCGGAACAGGCAATATCAAACAACAAGCTTGACTGATCTCATCAAAGGATTGCTTTCTTCAAATCATATACCAACGACACTACGATCTTGGAATTAACGCACAACATTGCAAACGTCACAGTGTCGAAGAGCTGGATGAAAAGCTTGGATGAATTCATCCTTATTATGAGGAAAACAACCTATGTGCAAATCACCCAAGACAGAGTGTTTGTGTGTTTACCTCTACGCACGTGAAGTCAAACGTCAGCTTAAAGCGGCACTGGCACATTTTCACAAATATGAAATTTCTGCAATTTGCTCTCAAAATGATAGTCTAGGCCATTGGAAGAACAGCGAGATCTAATATATTACAATAAAAAAACCATACCCCAAAAACAGATAGGGACATTGATAGAGAGATAAAGACATGTCAGGTAATGTAGGCCAACTTTAAGTTTTCCATAAACTTTAATCAACAAGATGTGTTATTACATGAATATTTTGGGCTCGTACTCCACTGATATGAAACCACAAAGGTTATAGACCGATCAAACAGTGGCAATAGCGTGGGAAACATTGCATACGGCTGTGCGTTGTGTTTTTTTTTTTGTACTTGTGTTTTAGAAAACGCCGTTTTCGTCGTCTGGAAGATTTAACGTCGCCGGCGACGGTAATTATAAAATCGTTCTTTTTACCCGGGGGGGGGTGGGGGTGGGTTTTGGGGTTAAGGAAGCTGATTTGGGGCTTAATCATTTCGGTGGAGGGCTTTTGTATATATAAGGAGGCCAGTACAACCATGCACAAAAATATCGAAATCGATTTTTTGAAACATCTTTTGAGGGCGCAAACTATTTTTTCAAGTGCCAGGGTCTGTCTTTAAAGGACCTGGGACCCGTTTCACAAAGACTTAAGATCATTGGAATTTGCTTATTTGAGCGTAAATCGATCAAGCGTAAGTTGAACTTGATTCTAAGTTTCAAACTTTACGCTGATGAGGTTACGCTGATACAAGCGATCGTAATCTTTGTGAAACGGGTGGGCCCTGGTTTGGAACACTCCTGGAGCAATGTGATAATCCTGACTACCTTAGGAGTTACCTTGGACCGCGCACTCTCAGAGAGAAGACGAAGAGTATTGTATGTTCAGGCAAAAAAAAACATCTTGAACAAAACCTCACTGGCACAAAGTGGGGTGCTCGCCCACATTACCTAAGATCGACGGCACTTCCCCTGTGCTACTATGTGCACACTTCCCATATGTACTCATGCTGGCAGGGTATGCCTCCCCTGTATGGAAAAGATCAACATGTGCCAAGCCAAGAAGATTGATCCAGCGCTAAATGCTTCCTGGCCGGCCTATCACAGGATGTTTTCGCCCAACTCCAAACAACAAACAAAAAAAAACGGAGGGGGGAAGAACTTCTACATCCTCCTAGCGAGAATGCAAGAAGCGTAGCTGCCCCAAGTATCTAATGGAAGCACCCTATGTCCGGGACAGGAACTGCTGCAACCGCCTAAAGGTTTAAAGCGGGCATTTGTGATCCACAACTCGTCCCCCCGACTATCTAAAAAAAGTTGAGATTTTTTTTTATATCATTGAACCGTTAGCCTTAGTAAAATCCATGTGTACTAAATCTTACGTGCAAATTCGGGTCGCATCTGTAAGGAAATTCGCAATTTTGAGAAAATTTTTGCATCAGAAAGCTAAACTTGACTTGAATTTTAGTTCCGAAAGCGGCAAATTTCCTCCAAATCCAGTTCATATGGCCCCATAATGTTAAAAGATGAACTCAGTTCCAAAGCCCCCAAGTTCGTTCGGGGAACATAATCCCTATCCAAAAAGTGAGTGCCCTCAGGTGTCAATCTCCCACTCTCTCATACTCTCACTCTTTCAGATATATCTTTCCATTTGTCATCTTATAGCTTCCATTTCCAATCCAATTACCTACAAAATAACACTAATGGGACAGTCCAGGGTGTCCAGCGCCCTCGTGCTTTGCCGTGCCAACCATTTTAGGTCAGGTTTAAGATATCAAATTGTGCTGATTTTCTTATTTACAACTTTTTTTATTAGAAACTTTGTCCACAGCAACCAGGCAAATTATTGCAATTTATCTATTAGCAATTATTAGTAAAACATTGTCAATTAGGGCAAGGCAAATGGCAAAGACAGTACGGGTGAGTCATCAAAAAAGTACAACCAAATTGAGCGTTTTTCAGGAAAAACCCTTGTGTATTCAAGTTATTTCGTTTTGTAGTACATCACTGTTTTGTTAGCTATCATATAAAAATTACGACAACTAAAAGTGATTAACGTGTTCAAAAGTTACTGCTGCAGAAGTGAAAGACCTAATGGAAAGACCAAGAAAAAAAATTACACGCTAGAGTACCCAAAGAGTAATCTTGGTTTTACGTTAACTTTGGGGTTTGCAGCAACATCCTTCATTAATTACACATTTGGAATAAAGTCAAGGAACCACCAGTGACGTTACCAGTCTGTGGGCGAGGGGTGGAGGGGAAGGGTGGTAAGGGCGGGATCCGCACTCAAAATCTTTTCCCAACATCTGCACCAATAGATATCAGGTAAAAGTAATAAATTTATAGCATTGACAGGTTGTACCTGTTCACCTTGCAAAAGTGTTTGAAGGATGCCCCCCAAAATTATTAAATGGCGTCCATCGCCTGGTCCCCCCTCTCAAAATGAAAATTTTCTGTACATCGTTGGGTAAGACTGTAGAATGAAACCAGGACTCAAAATAATATGTTAATGACAATCAATTTTGGCTGAAGCAACACATTTGAGGATTGCTTTTCAACTTGTTTGATTTCCACGTAAAAAACTTCCCCAAAAATACCTGTATTGGCGGAAACAGATAAAGCATTACATTTTCCATTTTAAAATATGCTGTTTTAATTCAAAAATCGTAAGTATTCTACATTATCCATTCAACACATGTCTGCGTAGCATTTGAATTACGGCGCCAAAGAAATCAACCAGTTTTGACGCCCTCACGTTGCGTAGTATTGAGTCTCATAGGTACTGTCAGTGTGGAATTTGTTCGGGGGAGAAAATGGATACCTTCCACAAAAATACTGTAGCCTTTGCAAGGCTTGATCGATTTTCAAAATTTAAAAAATTATTGTGAAAAAGCTGATTTAACAGACTATCTAACACAGAAAATTAATTTGGTAAATTGCCGGTAATGTATCTTCATAAAAATCCCTCATTGGTTGTACTTTTTCTGACTCACCATGTAGATTATAGCAGGCAGCCCCCTTCAGAGCACTTTATGTGTCTAACATTGGACAAAAGGAATAAATCATTTTTACCATACCCCATTAACATTGTGATTCACAATCTGTAGCTTCTATTATTCTATATACTTTTTCGCATATTTGGGATTAAATTTGACAAACAATGATATAGGATTATGCGGATTTGATTATGTTCTTCCATATTACCATTACATAAAGTAGCTACCAAATTGGGTGGTGATAAGCTAGTCTGATATAGACCATTTAATCGATCTAATCATATCCCATAACACATAGGATGAAACATGCTGTACACTATTTTTACCAGCATTTCTATTTGGGATAAGTCGGTACAATGTATGATGGGATATTGGATTACTATGAATTCCTCCACATTCTTTCAGTCCACAATGGATGTTGACACCATTTGCAAAAATGTAAAATTGGGTCGATGCCAATTTACAACAACTTATATCCTTCTTAAGTAACACACATCTCTTTATAATCATCCCCAAATGCCTTAAGATTTCCAATTAATTTTGATTTTAGTTCACAACTTCTATTACGAGCCATTCCCAAAGCAACAATGCGTTATACGTTTCTCAATATGATACCCCCATTTAGGAGCATGGAATATTCACACTGGTGAGTTTGTAGATAACAAACAATGTAAACTTCATTTCTTCAAAAACTTGCCTTTAAATCTCATACAAAAATTACATCTTTTTCATCCGCAAAAAAAAAGCAACACAAGTCTTTCGGCCCTTTAGGAAAAAATACTTCAACACAGAACATATTCAATTCCTAGCCCCAAAGATTGCTCCCATCTAACCAAAACCGTTGACAGAAGTTGCATGTACCATCACACAATGAAAAAGCAGACCTTACCCCCATACATGCACACTTACTGTCTTCTGGCCACACTTTTTTTTACCATCAAAAACTAACCCAATTTTAAATGTTAATAAATATACACCACCTCGTATGTGATTACTGTTGGGATTATTCAAATATTCGTTTCTTTCTCCAGTTTTTTTGCAATGAAAGTGTGTTCTCCGTTCAGGTATGTGCTCGTACAATTATGGTTCTTAGAGGTGTGTGTGTGTGTTGTTTTTTTTTTTTTTTTTTTGTGTGTGTGAGCGTGTGGTGTGTGGGTATGTTGTTTCTGAAGAGGGGTTCCCCGCGCGGATTATTATACTATGTTACATGCTGATGATGTAGTTGGAGTGTGTATACTGTCTGATAGATTATGTTTTGGAGTTTACCGCAGTGGGAGTTAATTACCCCAGCGCACAGGACCAAGGACAATTGACTGGACTTTGGTTTGTTTATCTACAGCAATTCCAAGAAATTGGTTACTTATTATGATTGGGTTAAATTAGTATACGATCCCCTTTATGGGTTTATATTAAAAATTTGCCTCATTGGTATGATGGTTTTGTCATTGTAGCCTTGTTGTTTTATTTGAAGATTAATTCAATAGTATATGTATCTGTGGATTCGGTTGGACATGATCCCTAGGTTAGTGAATGTAAAGGCACTATAGTGCTTTTTTAGTAAGAAATAGAAATTGAAGAAGAAATCATAAAATCAGCTTTTTGCATGACTGTAACAAATGTAGGCATCTAAAAACCATGTAAATGATTAACACCAAAGCAACCTAATAGGGCAAAAATCGGAATTTGAGTCATTACCGTAAATGAATCTATATAAAGGTGCAAGAGAGATTTCAAAATACAGGGTGTTCCCGAAAAAATGTGAAAATTCTGATTTGGACTGTGAAAAGCTTTATTAAAAAATATCCCCATCTGTAAGGATTAAGCTGAGAACTATTTCTTTGGTACAAAAATTGTGAAATTTCTAATTTTCGTATAGGAGCAAATACGAAATTTAGCCTATGTTGTCTATTGAAATATAAGCAATAAAATTACCTTTTGTTTCTTTTAAGTTATTTCTGTAACCAACAAAAAAAGGTAGGGAATCGGATTGAGCGCCTAATCTATATGGAAATCACTACATTATCACAGAAAATATGGATGACTTCTAAAATCTCTCCGTTGGCATTTAATACCGGTGACCCCGGGGTATGTCTGTGTGTGTCTGTCTGTCTGACGGCGTGACCGCATCATTTTTCTCGGATGACAGAGGGTCGCACGCACAGTGTCGCTACCGTTCCTGAAAACTGGTGGGTGGGTACCCTTGACCTTCCGAAGACCGAGTTTGTTTGGGGTAGTGGATCCAAAGGTCATCGGGGGGTCAATCAAGTCAAGGGAGGGTCAAATGGGGTAAACGTTGGTGTATGGACATAAAATTGGAGGCTAAGGTCTTCGATGTGATGCCGAAAATTTTAAAGGTCCACGACAAGGTCAGCAGGGTCATTCAAGGTCAAAAGGAGGTCAAATGGGGTAAACTTGAGTGGTATCCAAAACGAAACTTGGGTGTGGTCGATTGTTGATGCCGATCCGCGCAAGCCAGGTGATTCGCGAAAAACCCGGGCACCACGCCGTATCTTTGAACTACTGTGTTTTCTTGCCACTTCTTTCATGTTGAAGAAAAAAAAACATTCTAACATACTTATCCTTCACTTTAACGCTATTCCTGAGACTATCAATATTTTGGACTCTTTTAGGGGGATCAATGATAGTGTTTAGTTGTGTTTAAGAATTAGGTTGGTCATACTTGTCATCTGGGAGTTACGCGAGTGAAACTTATGTATCTTCCGCATTCAGCAACGTAAATTCTCAGAATAATCCATCCCAGATAAGCACTGCAATGGTGGGTCCAAACCGACAATATTTATTATTTATTGGCCCTATTTTGGCTTACAATCTTGGGATAAATAATTTTGCTCATTGGCCCAATATTGCCAATATTTGTCCAATATGTAACCAATGTTGTCCATGAGGCCCTAGGTTCTTTTAACACAATTTTTTAATGGAATTTTTCAAAAAACAAAAATATTTTTATATAAATTAATTAGATAATTTCGAGCTAACTTACATATTAATATTTTAATGAACTGGTAATAATATAGTATAATGTCATTGAAATAATGTGCTCTGTTAAAACACCCCATTTTTGAGACATATGTATTGGACTGAGTTCTCGCCCTACTATTTTTAGCAATCAATTGCTTTTTAAGTCATAATGTCCCAATGTTATCCCCATAATTGGCTCTATATTAGCTGCTTGTCTTTGGGTCAATATATCTTCACCAATATTGGACCAGTCAGGGGTGCCGTTTAAAGCCGATGCCACCGCTGCCAATTGAAAACCATTAGTGGCGCATAGCACAGTCCGTGTTACCCGAGGCCATATTACCAACGGAATACCATTATGCCCTTGGAGAGCCAATACAGGACCAATCAGGCCACCCACATAATACGCGATGCCAAGATTATACCGATGGGGAACCATTGTTGGGCCAATATACGCGTGCTATGTGGGCTTCTCCTCGCCCAATATTTTTGCAACTCATAGCTCGACCAATAAATTTGGGCTGGATCAATCCAATTTTATTACATATTGGATCAATGGTGTAACATGTTGTACCGGTGTTGTGCCAATTATGGCCCTATGTTCTTTTACAACAAGTAATTTTTAATGGATTTTTTTTTTAATATTGTTGTTTTGTATTTTTCAATATTAATAGATAATTTTTGAGCTACTCACATAGTTATATTTTTGAATGAAACTGGTATAATATAATAATAATGTCCATTTGTAATGTTCCTCTGTTTTAAAACACCCACTTGTTGAACATATTATGTATTCCTATATGTATTGACTGAGTTCGTCGCCCTAACTATTTTTAAGCAATCAATTGCTTTTAAGTCAATATGGGCCATATTATCTCAATAATTGTCTCTATATTGGCTGCTTGTCCTTGGTCATATTCACCAATATTGGATCAGTAAGGGGTTGCCGAATATTGACGCCGTGACACACGCTGACAATGGAGGAAAACCATTATTGGCGCAAATATGCAATAGCCACGTGATACCGGCTGCCAAGAGAGTACAAACGGAAAACCATTATTGCCATTGGAAGAGCCAATAAAGGACCAATAAAGGCCACCTACATAATGCCGATGCCAAGATTACCGATGGGGAACCCTTGTTGGGCCCAATATGGGTAGCGTTTCATAAAGAAGTCCCATTGATCAAAATGAGGTATTACAATGATTTAGTCATGCGCTGTATGACGGGTTGGTTCAGTAGTGCTTTACGGAAAGAACGTCAATACCTCATTTGTGCAGGTCACTGGACGTCTAGTAGGAAACGGTCTACCAATATATCTGCTAAGTGGGGAGGAGTGGGTGTATATTTGAGCATGCCAAACATATTCAGCCATAATCCTTTTTACAACTAAAGCATAAGTACCTATGTTGGCGTGACCTTTTCTGGGATTAAATTTGAATCCCCATCATAATTTTGTTCATTAACCCGATATTTTGTTTATTTATCCGGTGATGTTCTTCCACAATTTTTGAACTCTGCTTTTCCTGACATATCGCTACGCTGACGCTGCTTTTTATTGAAGAAAAAAAAATAAATCGGTTAGCCATTGTTTCAAGAGACACTCGCCACCCCAAGAGTCAAAAATATATTAAATTGTGCAGGAATAGGGGCTTAAAATTGAAGGCCAAAGAGTCTGTCAAGATTCTCATAAATGATTGTTTCCACGAAAATTGTCAGAAAATGAGAAAACTACAAGTCTTTCGAAGATATGAATCTCCATTCAATTTTTGCAGTGCTTGAAGTATGTGGCCCGCAAGGTTGCTTTGGGTATTTTCACATTTATGGATAGGTTTAAAGGGCATTTCGTGATCCCAACACATCCCCACAGCCTCGTCCCCTTACGGTACCCCTAAACCCGTTGAGATTTTCCATGTATCGAATCCATGTGTGCCAAATCTTTACGTGCAAATTCGGTCCATGTCTGTAAGAAATTTCGCAATTTTTGTATGTTCTGGTCCGGTAAACGGACCGAATTATAGCACAGTGGCCTATGGGACATGTGGAACGAGCATTTCCTATACCACAAAACCGCAAAGTCGGGATCAGCTAAAAAATTGTGAATAAGCTTGTCTCAAGATCGCTATGAACAATGAATAAACCAGAATGAGGCCGCACCTTTAAATTAAGATACTTGTGTTTTGATGGGGAATGGAATGGCCGAAAATAGGACAAAAAAGTGGAAGAGAAAACTCTAATGCTATGAGAGGCAAAAATCACTTAAGCGCATTCGCTGTATAAAAACGTATGTCTTTAGTTTTAAAATTGGAAACAGTGGTGCATTTTGAACATCCAAAACCCGAAAAAAGTTTGGTTCCACAGACGGACTACAACGGCAACAGCCGATTCCCATACTATCTTACTTCGTGACCACACTAATAAGATGACGACGATGAGGCGTAAGAAAGTACTTGATTTAGTTTATGGGTAGAAGGGGTCTTCGTGCACCCCCCTGAATACATTTCTAATCAATGTCTCAGAATATCGAAAAATGCGTAGAAAACTATTAGCTAGTTAAAAAATTCAAAATTGTCCCACGTGCCATTTTTATGTAAATTTTATTGCAAATTAGGATCGCATACGAAAAATATAGTTTTCACAACATCAGGACCCCGCGTATCTCAACACCAAGAAACAAATATTGTTTGTTCTAGAGCCATTGCTATTTTTATTGTGTTTTGCTTCGGATCCAAGAATGGTCCACATGGCCGCCTCAAAGATCTACAAAGTATAAAAGTGCTATGCATGTATTATTTAAGTCGTATAGTCCATAAACTGAAAAGACTAATGAATGTAGTCTTTTTTTTTCGACTATTAGAAAACTCATATCGGCCGGTTTTGCTTAGTGAGTATATTTAACATTCATATGGTGGCCATTTGGTCCGCCTTCAACAATTTGTTAACACTTAGAAATTACCATTATATTGTCCCCAAATTAGAATGAAAACGTATGAGAAAGGGCGTTTTGACCAATAAAACCGAAGCTGGTATTTTTTGTGATGGTTTAACCTTATTTTTAAAAAAACTGGCGGCGTAATATCACCGAGTTCAAATCTTGAAAGCGGCTTTTATCAGCCGAAATCTTGAATTTAAGAAATAACTTACTGGAACAAAAATAGTAGTTTGAGTGTACTAATGGTCGTGACATATTTTACTTTGCGCGTTATCATCTTTCTTTCATTCTTTCTGGGTACTTTGTCCTAGATTACGGACAAAATAGGGTAAGTTTACTGTACTAGGTTTAAATCGTTTTCGCCAATCTTAAATTTTTTAACAAAAAAAATTGCCACTGTGTGTTTATCCTGGTCAAACGCCATATATCCATCATTAATTTAAGACTTTAATTATTATTGTGAGATGACATCCAGTTACAAGCAATTTTTCCTGTGTTCAAAAGATTCTTGATGGGGAGAAATTAGCCTTTTATTGAATTTTTAAGAATGCATATCCTCAAAACAAGATAGATATGAGTTTTTTTCTTGTGGTCAAAGACATACATATCTTACTTAAATTTATAATTATATTATTTTTTTTACTTTATTATTTTTTTTATTTTTTTTATTTTTTTTATTTTTTGTAATATAATAAAATACAACTTTTGAGGTGGCCATTTTGATTCGAAGCAAGATAATAATACAAATGTGTGATCGTCAAGATTCACACAAATGCCTCAGAAACAACATTTTGTGTTTCTTTGCTTGTTGTTGAGATATGGTTTTTTCTATAAGGGCGACCTAATTTGCATAAATTTACATAAAAATGGTAGATGGACAATTTTTGATTTTTTAAACATAGCTCACGTTTTTTCTACGGCGTTTTTTTTTCTAGATAATAGAGACATCGATTAGACATTTATTTTCATGGGGGTGCACGAGACCCCCTTCTATCCACTAAACTAATTATAATCCGCAGATAAGTTCCTCGAGTATATTATAATACATGTAATTCTGTATACATTGCATTCATTTTGGGTCTTTTTTTATTTTTTTTTTGTAGTGTGGACCAGAAAAATTTATAGCAATATTTAAAACAGAGTGGGATAAAAATTTGCCAATAAAAGAAATCCAAGCATAACAATCACAACTAAAAACATGCACAGCCCTTAGCTTTTAAGCTAAATGTTTCTCAACAACCTTTTTCTTGGCATAATTTCATAAAACATTTGGAAGAGTGTGGATCTGAGCAGCTGGGGTCTTGGCTTGGGTATTACCAAATCTGGAACTTAATACCTTTACATTGCGTTTACTGATACTTGTGTTGGTGCTTAACTGGGAACCTGTATCCATCCCACAAACCTTTGAAAATTCAAATTGAATATAGGATAGACTTTAATGATATCTGAACAAAGTCCTTTTAAGCAGAGTATAGCATATGAGGCCTTAAGCCTGGGGAAACAAAATATACCCGACCATAAATTTCAAGGGAAAGACCCTAAGAAAGCCCCATTATTCTAGCTCACTCAGGAATAACACTGATAAAGATACATGTCGCCTATAGTTTTGCCTTATGTAACCTTTTAGTTTTACCCTTCCAGGCCAGCAATCGTTCACAAAAGGCTAGCATGGAGCAACTTTCAACCAGCTTTCGACTCGGCTTCCCGCTCCGCAGAGGTATACATCACATTGTGAAGAAAAGCGCATCTATCGTTTTTTAAAGGTGCAACGAGAGATATTCGAGGCACCCAATATATTGTTGTCAACTTTAGTGATTCAATCTAAATTTGACATCAATATATTTCGAACCCTGTATGTTGCTACAGAAATGTCTTTAAAGTGAACAAAAGCTGGCTTTTGGCTTCCTTCTCTTTCCCTCTCCACCATCGGGGGCCCTTCTGTCTTACTGCTGCTCCCCCCTCCAATGCAATTAGCAGGGTCAAGGTGTGTGTCACCACGAAAATCATTCTCAGCTTCAGCCTTTAACATGGGGATTTTTTTTTCTGGAAAGCCTTTACGTTACGGGCAAAATCGTGGGCTTATATGTCGTAAGGGGACACCTCTATGTGAAATTCTCTGTAACCTATAAGGGTTCAAGATTGTTAACATTTTGTTTAAAAACTTTCACGGAAAAAACCCGAAAATTTTGCCACACGGAAGCTGCCGAAAAAGTCTCAAAATGCAATGAAAAGAAGTTTTCCGCGCAGCGTATAGCATTTTTGGAACTTAAAACACAAACAACAACAAACGCATAGGGCTTGCGGTTTAGCTACATGAAGCTGTAACGCTCGAACTCCTCTTTTTTGGCCCCAACCTTTCGTAATGAGCAAAAAATATTACTCGATCTTTTATACGGTGCGTTTCAGAACATGGCTGCATGGGCAAGGAGGGGCCAAAGTTTTAACTTCAAAAAGAAAGGGGGGGGGGGGGGCGTTTTAAATGAAATAGTGGTAAAGGGGGTGATAGAGTTAAGCAATATATCATTTTCAATTCAAACAACAAATCCCCCCTCAGTCCTGCATTTGGAAAAGCAGGTAAAAGTAACCATTGGTTTGTCATCATGAACATATGTCCACTTGGTTTTGACAAATAATAGTTCCCTCTTTGCGGTTGCAAAGTAAGCGTAATCGGGCTTGTTTGGTGTAGGCTCCAGTTTTTAGAACAACCGGACGCATAATACGTTAGGGTAGAGGTTTCCGAACTGCATTTTACTTTAATCTGGTTGTTTTTAGAACTATCAAAGTCCAAATAT